>JAHWFO010005730.1:1870459-1889184 GCA_023313115.1 Rhysida immarginata | reverse complement strand
TGCGCATGCGCAGTTAAACATTATTTAGTAAAAATGCTCATATTTCATCAAATATTTAATATTTTTCTATTCTGACTGCAGGGTGTTGTCTGTACTGTAGTTTGTCAAGTTTTCTGTAAATGGCATTGCATTGGGTTGAATATCTTGCGTGTTATAAACAAAAAACTTACGAAAACATTTCGACCTTGTTAAAGAAACCTTTATATCTCCATGAATATACGTGCTATTCTCATACAAATGAACACAGAAAAGTAAAATAAGCTTCTTAAGCATATGCCGCAGCTACAATGCATTTCAAGCATTATTTTTTACAGGGTGATTCCAAACATTATTTTTTTGGTTGACTTCTTTGCTGGTTCCCTATTTGCCTTCGGGAGAACACCTTCGCTGAAATATGAGGTGTAACATCCTTTTTACACCCCTGAAATTTCTGGATAATTCGTCAAGTATTTTTCTAGATATTCGACAAAACGTCTAAAATCAAAAGTGCCCTGTTATTAATGGCAATATGGTGTATATTTTTCTAATTGATTGCATATTTCAGAAAATAAATATCATACAGATCCACATACTTGATATAAATGTTAACATTTTTTTTATAGTGGTCATTGGCTCTTTATGTAGTAAGAGTTCTCGTTAGGAGTACATAACAGGTAATTCTCTAATCCCAATTAAAAGTCTTTTTATTCGAAAATTTATAGCTTTGTTAACCCAGCAAGATGGTGGACAAATTCAAAGATTTGAGCGATTGTGAACTCTGCATGAGATTCAACATTTCTATAATGGCTCATGTTTAGTCATTTCTTGTCGAGCCAACAATATTGCTTTTTCCGACAACACTTCGTCAGTGTCGCCTGAAAATGTTCACGCCAACCGGATGTTTTTGGTGAAATAAACAGCAGCAAACAGAGGACTGTGGAGGAGAATTTCACAAAGAATCATAAGCCGGACATTGTCGGTTTCGATTATAGCCGGCCATTGGGTGGTGGTCTGCTATAATTGAAACCGAACAATGGATACCAAACCTAACAATGGATAAGTTATCATCTGCATTGGACTATCATCGACTGGCACCATTTTCAAATATTAGGAGTCCTTAAAGGCCTTTGAAAATTGAAAATTTGAAAATTTTGTGTGTCCTAAAAGTTATAGAAAGAGAAACCACAAATTCCACAAACCAGATAAGTTTGTGAAATTTGTGGTTTCTCTTTCTAATTAATGATGAAAAATTCTCTTTTTCTCTTTCTGTTATTTCTTACCATCACCGGATTTCCAAAGTTCCTAAAAGTTTCCGTTCTCTGACTTTAAAATTAAAAATTTCAAAAACTTTTTTTTTTTTTTGGGGGGGGGGGGGGGATATTTAAAAAGCAGAGTTTATGCAGCTGAACCCCACACAATATATGAGCTGAAAATTGCAATTACAGGGAAGGTACAAGACTTCATTCCTGCTATCTTGAATTAATCATTAGATGGTCAGTGAGGGTTTTAATGGTACGCCTACCTCAGCTGTTCGAATTAATGGTGAAAAATAGGAAAGAAATTATCCTGAATTTCAGAATAGGCGCCTCCAAGAAAATGGCGGTCATTTCGAACATTTATTGTACAGGGTGTTGCAAAAATATACAAGACAGTACTGCTGGGTAGCCTATCCGCTCGGCTGCAGGCGACGGCTCAGAGCCGACGGCTGGGCGGCCGATTGGCAAGATGGAGGGATTGAAGGTGGTCTTCCAGTTGATGTCGCCGACTTGCAGAACAACATCCACCAGGCGATGGCAACAATCACGCTAGAAATGCTGTAGGGAGTGAGAGAAAACTTTGTGAAGAAATAGCTCTCTGTGCTGAGCAAGGTGGGAGTTTCTTTGAACATTTATTGTAATAAATTTGACAAAGGTGTGACGCGCTTTTTTTTACTATTCTACCCCACTACCTCCAATTTAACAAAATAAAATTTCCCAATTATCATTTTACGTCGAGTCGGCGACGGCAGTCGAGCGGATAGACTACCCAACAGTACTGCCCCGTATATATTTGCATATTTGCAACACCCTGCATAATAAATAGATGAAAATTTTAGGACACCCTGTATTACTATAAAAAGTATGTATTCCTTAGGGATAAGCAGCCAATCTAACTGAAATAAATGGAAAGGGGCTCAAAGAGGATTTTTTACGCCCATACGTCCTTGACGCTAATAATTGAATGCAAAAAAAATAGCAAGGAACATTCTATGACCTGGACTCGAACGAGGGACCTCCGGATTACTGTTCCACACCATAACCACTAAGCCACCACTAAAGGTGCTTTTTCCATCTTATTTATAATATTATTCGCCTTAGAGCTGCAATCAGTATGTTTCTTCGACCTACATTTCGTTCCGCTGCACTTTCACTTTAGTGGAGTTGGTCACCTGTAGCAAGTCGGATATATGCAGACGTTCTAAGACACTGAGCTCTGTCGACTTACTCCTTGGCCATCTAACGCACGTATATGAACTCCGAAGCCCCCTCCAGCGCTTTTATTTTCAGACTGCTTGGATAACCACATCTACTTCTTTGGAGTAGTTTCCGGATATTTTTTGACTATATAGTGCACTATCGAAATATTGCCACGGATTAGATAACAGCCCAGTTGTAGAGAATCTCATTGTAGTTTATAGCAGTTTTTAACTGTATCTTAAGAATCTAGTCCTTTCCAGCAGTAATATTATAGTATCATCGAATTTAAAAGTAGATGATAATGCAACCGTCTGCAGTATTCTCGTACAAATGCCATGATCAGAGACGCTACTTCAATGCCGAGAGCATGCAACGGGCACTTTATGTTTACTTGCTGTTCATGTAGAATTTTTTTTTTTTTGATATATGAATATCTATCAGTAGTCACAACACCTTAATAAAATAATGTGCTTAGAATGGATTTAATGTCGATATTTATTCTTAATATTTACTGCGCAACTAGATATTTTGTCATTCCATTGTCATTGGAAAGCGCATGGGTTTTCTCTTATCTGCATTTACTAATCTTAAAGATAAAAAGGAATTCGCGCTTGAATTTAATAAAAATTTGAATACCAGTCAGCAGAAATAATGATACCGCCAGTAAAGAATAAACCAATAAAAAATATCAAAATTTATTTCGTTGAGAATGGAGAAAAAAATTTTGTGACACTGCTAAAAAATTTAAATTTTGCTCTGATTTTGCATTCACGAGCGTCATCTCGCAAACATTCTTGATCGATCGAAAATCTTCAAACGCTTTAAACTCAATCAAGGAGCAACTGCATTTGTAATTAAAACTTCGCCAGTTGCACTCCATAAGACCTGAGTTTAAAATAACGAAAAAGATAAAACTAGCCCCTTTAACTCGTATTTTATTAATTATTACTATTTTAATTTAAAACACATCTTTTTGGAATTAACAAAATGTAAATAGAAGAAGCTTATCCCGCACAAATATTACACTTTGAATTCCTATAGCAATCTCGAGCAGACTGAATGATAAGTATGAAGGTTATAACTTTACATTTTACATTAAAAATGGTTATACATAAAAAAAAATTAATTTAAAGAATAAAGAAACAGGTCCAAGAAAAGTGATACGGTTAACTATTTATTTATGCCGACGCGTTTTGGTATTACACCATTATCACAGACAAAACAGTTACAAAGTAAGTTGAGAAAGTCATGGAGAATTTATAGTCTAACAGGGTAAGGTCTCTGATTGGTGGACTTACAAAACCGGTAAAAGAAGCCCGAAGGCGAACCTAATCAGCGTCACCTAAAGAGGAGGCCTATTCAATGAAACGTCATACATTGTTACATCATCATCAGAGGGGAGATTTAGGGATGATTATTGGTAGAAATCCCTAATTGTTGGTAGAAATCCAATAATAAGCCCTAAATCTCGCTCTCTGATGATGGTGTAAAAATGCAAGATATTTCAGTGAACTGGCCTTCTTTTTAGGTGGGGTTGATCTAATAAAGTCTGATGTTGACGTCAGAACCGTACTACTGGATTTCAAGAGGCGCACCTAGTAAGGAGCGGGTAAGCGGTTTGGCGAAGTATTTTCCTTTTAGAAATTACCAATAAAATCCAGAATGACGCCTCTTTCGAATGAGACCTAGTTAATCACCAGTTTCTCCCTATTTTTGAGAGAGTGCCGTCTTATCTTAATTTCTTCTTGTAATGCAATCTTCAGTGTTCTTTCCTTACCATAAAACGGTCATGCAATCCTCTATTTAAATTATACGATGCTTCTCCTGGATCAGGTGCTCAGCATATGCGGACTTCCCGTCTTTATTGACCCAGGCGCGTCTGTGTTCTTTAAATCTTTCAATAAAAGAACGTTTAATGGAACCGATATTGTAGGCCCCACAATCCGGGCACGTGTTTACATACACCACATCTGTACAAGTCGTTATCTGTGTTTGTTTTTTAGGATTAAGGATGAAACGACTGCTAGCCTTGCTTCTATATGCATTTCGGAGCTCTGTAGCCTATTGGCAAGTTTGATGGTTTTAAAGCCTAAATAAGTAAAAGTGGCATATCTTGCATCTTCATTGCTAATGGATATACAGTATGTTTGACGTTATTAAAAATCGATTTAATTACTTGGTTAGAGAAGTTGTTCATTCGCGTGCTAGTTGGAAAGTGAACACCCTTACCCTGTTAGACTATAAATTCTCCATGACTTTCGCAACTTACTTTGTGACTGTCTTGCCTGTGATAATGGTGTAATACCGAAACGCGTCGGCTTTTTGTTATTAGTATACCGTATCACTTGGACCTGTTTCTTTTTTTTTAATATTCAGTGATACTAGACAGTATGGAAATTAATTTAAGTTAGACCTCATCACAATAATAAAATTTTTATTTTGAATGAATAAGATGAAAGCTTTATTTGCTTACATAGTGAATGAAATATAAATAAATTGAATTTACAATAACTAAGTAATCGATTTTAAGAAACTCTATCCTTTCATTTTATGTTGAACCTCTTCCGGAAGCTTGTACAACAAGATTTGATAACCTAATGGTAGAGAGCCACTCATTTCTTCTTTATAGTTATGAATAGGTAAAGTTTCTTTGAATATCATTTCCATCACAAATACTCGTTTGTTTTAATATCTGGAGATAGTGACAATTGTGGCCATTCTTAAACCATCCCTGCGCACTAACTGCTTAATGTGTATTACTTTTATCAATCTTATAGTCGTGTCATGTAGATAATAAGAAGATACCTGCGTTTGTTTTTTCATGACGTGAAAGGCGGAAATTATGAGTTCTTGGTGTAACTAGATAAAGAACTAAAACTTTTCTAAATCAAACACCCCTTCCCCATAAAGAGTTTACGTTGACCTTAATATATTATCAAACAACTACGTAATCTCCTCCAGACCATACCCATTTACCTTGCCTGTCATTGGCTTGAAAATGCAACTCCAATGATCCATACTACAACTTTAGTGTATTCTAAATCAGATCATACTTCTTACTGAATTTGATTTTTTTATGGACGAGGTTTGCGCTGATGTTCATCGAGCATATTTATGTTTGTAAATGTATCCTAACCGTGGAAATGCTAATGAATATCCCGGAGATATTGTTCTGTAATTCCAAATGAATAAGTTCTAGAGGCGAGAACTCGGCAGTTATCTTTAACGAGCGCGTTTTCCGGTTAACGAGAATGTTTGGTCTTTCCGCTCTCTTATTCACTAACAATATTGCCTTCAGCTCCACATTTCTTCGAAACCACTCTGATAGGATTTTCTATTACAATGAAACAGTAAACATTGACATTCCTCAGCATTAACATTTTTCTTTAAGTGGCACCATCTGGCATAGCTATTCTTCTTTAAAAGCCCATCAGTTTACTGTCCTTATATATGTGTATCTCCTATTTAAAGCGACCGCTTTTCTGGATAATTTTTTAAGAAAGTTTCAATTACCCCTAATAAGCTGTTTTAACCTACGATAGAATACATACTCTATATTAACAAAACATTAAAACAAAATATTGGTTTAGAGAAAGGCCACTTGCATTTACAAAAGAAGACAAATACCGACGCGTTTAAGAGAGAAATTTTATTCGACCTCAATTTTAATAATTTTTATTCACCATGAATAATAAACTTGAATAAAAATACACTCATTTAAGTTAAATCACTAACAGAATTTCAACGAATAAAAAAATTCAGGAAAGTGTATTTTTTTTCTCAATAATGGCCCCTTTCAAAATGATTGCGTCACAAAATATGAATGATCAACATGATCATTCGAAATAAATCAGTTAGACCAGATTAATTAATTATCTGACCAATAAATATGTCGACATTTCCCCTAACACTTCACACTGTATACGATGAATGCTTAGCGTTTAGATGACACTTAATACTTATTATTTATTTCTGACCATTAATGAGGCGAAGTTATATTTATTATGCGGCATAAATGTCAATAAATTTTATTATAAACGTTTCCAATCAGTTTATTTCATATTGACAATATTTCATGAAATTGGATTTCCGCTACTTTCTTTCACTTTCTTGTTTGATTATTTCTAATTTTATATAAAACGGGATGCACTGACAAGGAGCACTCAGGAAAGCGTAAATCACTGATTTTCACCAGTTTTTTTACTGAGAGATAACACCAATATTAGTCCACAGTATAATTTGTAGCGGCCCATTTTCAGTATTTTTTTCAGATAAAAATTAATCAAACAGTCAAAAATTTGGCGCGCAAATAGTCAAAATAGGGAAGTTTTATTGGTTCCACGGATGGAGACTGAGGAGTTTTAAAACTTTTTTTTTTTTGAAGCCTAAGTTGAGCAAATACTGCCACAACAAGTAGATGCAATTTAGTATATATAAATTTTAATTGATCAAATAGCTACAATAGCTATATAATGCTTAAAAATTACGAACAAGTGATTGAAATACAAATAATTTTTACACCAAATATATGTAATGAAAGAAACTTCATTACAATTGTTATGAACACACTCTTGTACTTCTCCTCTAAAAAAAAAGTCTGCACAGTTTTCAAACAGTGATGGTCTTTCCTTAGTATAACCACATTTGAACTAAATATATTTGAACATATTTTGAAATCGAGAACTTGAAAACTGATCATGGATCAGTGAGTATTGCAATTTAATGATTATATTTAGTTGATGCAAACTCAAATCAATTTTCCAGGCAAGTACTCTGAAAATAATCTGACAAAATGTTTCCACATTCTGAAACAAACATCAAGTGGTTGGATTAGCGGCATTGTTTGGTTTGGAATAATGTTTATTGTTAAAGATTAGTTGTTGGATTTTACAATATTAATTGATTTTCTATCGTTATAGCCTGTCCATGAGTCTACATGTAAAATACTGTTTGCACTAACTGACGCAAAATAAATTTCTTCAAACTAAGCTTTAAGGTGATCTTTTGTTAATTTCCTCGATTCTGATGTCATCAAGTAGATGTTGGGAGCCTGAAACAGTTTTTCGACGGCGCGAGTTCCAAAGTCACCTTTAGTTTCTTGCAGAACCAAAAGCAAAGGAGAATGAAGCTTTCCATCAAGCGTATTAATGGCTAGATAGTATATGAATGCGTTTTGATGCTTCGATTGCGTTTACCATGAATTATTTTAGTTCCTCATATATCTAGTGTTCGACCAGAATGTATTTCTAAATGAAACTCAGATTGATCGGTATTGAATGTTTGAGAAGAATCGAAATTAAGGAACTGTTGACGGCATGTTTGCACAAACAAATTTGCAATATTTACTACTTGATCATTTTAAAAATGATCTCTTAAATCTATAGTTATTTTTCGTGAAACAATGTTATTGTTATTTTTTAAATTTATGTAACCAGGCTTTTGAGGCTTTAAATGTGTTTAGGACTAGTTTACGAGCAAAATCTAATGCCCATCTTTTCATATCTCTGTCATGAATAATGAAGTTTAGATTTTTAGCATTGCCAAACTCGTGTAAAATTTGATGTCGAAGCTGTTTTGAATTTCTCGATTTTTGAATTGCATATTAGTTGAGTCCTCCATTTATACAGTTGAGCAACGGATCTTACTCATTTAAATCTATGTCGAACACGACTTAGGCTTAAATGCGAATTAGTTTTACTGCTTTCCCAGAACTTTACTGCTTTTATCTTATAAGAACTGGAAATTCATTCTAGCAGTTTGGGTTCCTTCAAATATGATTCGCTATTCGTTTCTGGCGATGATGATATAAATGATGGTTCAGAAACATCATTCTCTTGATTAGATCAGTGCCGGCTCTAGCAATTTTGCCGCCCCGTGCAGAATGCAATTTTGCCCTTGCCGCCTCTAAAAGTTTGCCGAACATTGCCGTTGCCGCCCCTAAATGTTTGCTGCCCTGTGCAAGTGCACCACTTGCACCTATGGTAGAGCCGGCCCTGGATTAGATTCAGCAGCCTCGTGATCATTATTATCCTCAAATTGTAAATCTTCAAATTTTTCCAAATTGTAGTTTGGAGTTCGTAGACTGTTTTGCCATGACAAAAAAAATTATTGAAAAATATGATTTAAAGTGATTTAAAGTTTTTAAAAATGGATTATGCTACAGCACATGATATTAAATACGAGAAAATCTAGCAATTAAATATAATAAAAATAAATAGATGATTTTTTAATTCAATATCATAAATTGTTACAGGAGTTGCAACATGTCGCTGAGCAACAAATTCGTCGTTTAATAATTGGATTTATTGATACCATCATGTTTCATGTTCAAAATAAATTACAGATCCAACATATCTGATTTTTTAATACTGTAATGAAAAACTACTTATACAGGGTGTCTCAGAATTCATTGTACAAACTTCTGGGGGAATTAGTATGGGTTTTTCTAAGCAAAAAAGTTGATATGAACATGGGTCCGAATTTGAACGATAACTGAGATATGAACAGAAATAAAAATGCCGCCACCAAGATCAACAAGTTAATAACTCAGGTTCCGTAAAGCCTAGATTAATGAAATTTGAGGGAATAACAGGGTAAATAACACTTAGTATAACGTTAAAATTTGATTGAATTCCAACGAGAAGTTTCCGAGTTACACAGTCAAAATTGTACAAGTGCTAGTTAGTACTCACAAGTGAGCACGTAGAATGAGTAACTCGGAAACTTCTTGTTGGAATTCGATCAAATTTTAACGGTATACACAGTCTTATGTACCCTGTTATTCCTCCCAATTTTATTAATCTAGGCTTTACAGAACCTGAGTTATTAACTTGTTGATCTTGGTAGCGGCATTTTTATTTCTGTTCATATTTCAGTTATCGTTCAAATTCGGACCCATGTTCATATCAACATTTTTGCTTAGAATCACCCATACTAATTCCCTTAGAAGTTTGTACAATCGATTCTGGGACACCCTGTATATTTAAAATTTTGCTTCTGGTTTCCCCGCGCACTAACATGGAGATTTCCAAGTATTAGATTTTGACGCGAAAATATCAAAAGTTTATGATTTTTTATCTAGAAAATACTAAAAAGGGGCCGCTACAATTTAAACTGTGAGCTAATATTGGTGTTATCTCTAAGTAAAAAAAAATGGTGAAAATCGGTGATTTACACCTTCGTAAGTGTTCCTTGTGAGCTTTATTTAAAGAAGGCAACTGAATAGGCTAGTACATTATCGGTAAAATTGCTTATTCCTGCAAAATAACTTAAGTACATATATCCAGGGATGTACAACAGGGTGATTCATAAACCCTCCGGGGCTTCGGAAGTAAATATAAATGTAACTGACATAGCGGAAACAATCACATCAACGGGTAGAGAATCTCTCAAAGTTTGCATTCCTATTAGACACCGTAGCGTAATTGTACAAACACATAAAGCTGAGATGTCCTATCATGTTAAAAGTAAATTTTAAAGAGATAAGCTGGGTGAAATTCTTCGAGTTCCAGAGTACGCCGATCATAGGATGCCACATTTGCGTAACATTTCCAAATGGAGCACTGCAGCTAATCTAGCCTACCAAAGTCGACTGTAAATGTCTTCATGCAGAGATTGAAGGAGAACTGTGCAAATTACAATTAAAGAATGTTCAGAGAAGCCGCACAAAAATAAAACGGAAACAGATTGTCCTCTGTCTTTTCCATCGCTGCTGAAATAACATGCTGATATGCATCTTGTGACTCATACCATCACTACAAGTATTCACATATTAAATTATAATAGAGCAGCTATACACAATCACTACCGTGAATGCAAAGGGCCGTGAATGCGGAGTTTGCAATCGCTTTTCTTAAGCTATAGGCGGGTGGAAAAAGTTTTGGTTTTTTTTTTTGAAGTAGTGAGTTACTATGGATTGCATAGATTGTATTTTGGGTATGGGACTCAGGCCGTTTTGATTCTACTGCAAACCATGAACGATGAAGTGTACCTCATTCCTCGAAGTATGGAAAATTGGCCTCTATACCAGGAATGTGACAGTATAATGGAAATGATCGTTAATTCTTCAAACACGATCGAGTTTCCCGTCCATTATAGGACCTATTTCTTGACATTAACATGAAATTAGAAACAAGGTGGTAAAACCCTGAAAATATAATGCTGACGTTTTGGATAGTAACTATCCTTTGTAGCCTTTTTTCAGGGTCTTGCAATCTTGTTTGCAATTTCAATTTTATTCCAGAGTTTGTTTCACCCATTTTTTCTTCTACATCCATTTTTTTAAAATAGCATGGAAATATTCGAGTTCAGAGTTCCGATCTTTAGCCCATAGAACATATGGACATACCTGAGTCGTGAAATAGCGTTATCCCTACATTTTAAGGTTTTGATTGTGGCTTTTTTCATAGAAGCTATAACTAGAAGAAAATGTAAAATAAAATATGTAAATGTTCAAGACTTGTTAGAACGCACTGTTCCATATCGAAGACCGCTTCTGTCTACACCAACTCGAAACGGATCTTTTGACAAAGCAATGGCTTCTGGAAAGAACTCCAGGTCCTCGTCAAATTTGTTTTAGAAAAAGGATGATACATATTCGATATTAAAATAGACTTAATGTTTCTTTGACTGTAAAAGGGAAACTTAAAAGACTTAATAATATTTCTATACAAATCTAAAATACAATTAACAAAAGAAAAAGCCGCCATCTATTTCGAGAAACCGGAGAAGGACCAACCCATTTATGTTGTAGACCCATCATCCTCCCTTTTTTCACTTAATTACGCAATCATTTGCAATACATGCAAATGATGCACCTAACTCGTTCATATTAACATTGAAAAACATCGAGAATTCTACATATTAACCACTAAAAAAGGAAATATCTTATAAAATTTTAACGATAACTATCCATTTTCATTCATTTGGCTTATACATACAGTTAAACTTCGTTAATACGTACTTCTGCGGATCATCAAAAAATGACCGTTTTAACCGAGGTCGGTATTATCTGGGAAAAAAATGAATAAGTGCCTGTAAAGGAATGTTATTTTGATTTCAAACTACGGTAAATATAAATGGAAAAATTTGAAAATTGAATGATCTTAAAATGAATAAATTTAAAAGAATTGACATTACATATAATTATGTTATGAGATTTTCTGGGGAGATATTGCTAGGTGGATTTGCATAGAGAAAATATCTCGACGTTTTGATCGTTGTGAAGGCCATTTTTTGTTTGTGAAAGCCTCGTCTTCCTCGTCACTTTTGTTGAAATTTCTGAATCATTTTTAGAATTGCATTAGATCAGAACTTCTTAAACCGAGAGTTCCTATTATCAGAGTCCGTACTAACGAAGTTCTACCGTGTATCTCTCAATCAATAATATTTTAAACCATAACGATTATTATAATTTTTGAAAACCGAAAGGAGTACACTGATAATTGTTTAATTGTAATGCACTGAAGTTTGGAGGAGACAAGCTAAAATATTCAGTCAGTAGACGGATCAACTCGGAAGCTATAGAATGGTTTGAAAGGTCAATCGTTCAGTGAACTCATGAGAAGACTAATCAGTGTACGTGGCCTAGGGTTGCAGTTACAGTTACTAAACAAATCCGTCTGGAGAACAATCAACAAAGCATTGTTCATATAAAGCCACCTTCAGAAGGTGAAATCTGAGAAAAAAAATATGCAAGAGCATTCCTAGAACGCAAGGAAATAAAGGAAGATTTCCCATGGAACGTACCGTGGAGCAGGGAACATGTTTTCTTGTTTTGAAGATTCTCCTGCTGGTTAAAGATTGCACTTGACGATGATCTGAGCATGTTTTACAATACTTCCGTGTTTTACCAATCGACGGGGTCCGTCACATGCACTGTAACCGTAATGCTTTACAAGAATATCTTCGCTATTGTTAGGAAATGTGCATACGTGTTAACTGAGTTTTACTTATTGTTTATTGGAGATTATGCTGGGCAATGCTACTTAAATTTGGATCGACCAATGTGCTTCGTTTGTTATTTGTTTTCCTTTTCTGTTTCTTCTCTTATCGATCGATATTTGTAACATTTGAAGATAATGTGTGTCTATTTGAAGGATTTCTGAATAGTTTTATTTCAAGGAAAAGATTGTTTTTTATTATCATATGTTAACCATCATGTTAGTACAACCCCTGGAAAAATTTGGATCACTTTCCAACTAGCACGAAGGAATGGGAACAATCTTCTGATATCTTAATAACAGAAGATGCAGTTAATATTTTTGTAGAATAACATAATTCTGGTTTTAATTTAGTGATTGAAACAAAAAATTACGGAAATACAAAATTCAAGAACAAAAATGCAAAAATACCTTTGCAATACCTCCCTGGAAAATACTATGGAATCAGCTGAATAGTTGGAAATGAATATGGTTTATTTAGGTTTATGAGAATTTTTGGCGTCGACTGCTAAGGTCATTTTGCGCCTTTTACACAAGTTATATTTGTACGCATCCCGGGACAAACATAAACATCCATGACCAGGTGTACTTCAGTATACTCCGCATTGAGTGAGCTTTTTTGAAAGGATCTCTTGTAATGGCATCTGTAAAAGAATTATCAAACGGTATAAAGTAATATTTGTTTAAATATTAATAAGATACGTCTATCACATTATGAAATGGTAATACTAATCTATTATGTAAGGTGGAATATTATTCAGTTATTGAAAGATGGAAAATCTCAAGGAGAAATTTGCCAAGTATTCCACTGTTCACAAAGTAATGTCTCAAAACTATGGAAAAATTATCAAAACACAAGAAATGTCTTCAACCAACCTCGAAGCGGACGACATAGGAAGTCAAGTGCTCGACAAGATACAACGTTGTGAAATATTTGCAAAGAAAACAGAAGATCAACATCACGAGAACTAAACACAAAATGGATAAAAATAGGTAGAGTTGGTGTATCCAGCAGAAATGTGCGAAATCGTTTCCACGAGATGGGGTATTCTTTCTGCAAAACCAACTCTAAACCACTGTTAACAAAGAGACCTTAGCAACTTCGTCTTAAGCGGGACTTTGGATGATTGGTACCAAGTCATGTTTAGTGATGAATCAAGAATTTGCATCGGCTTTGGCGATGATCAAGGAACCTTTGTATGAAGTAGATATAACGAAAAGATTAATGAGGACTGTTTGAAGTTTGCTTAAAAATTGCCAGATTCTCTTATGATTTGGGGATATATAATGCCAAAGGGCCTGGTCGAGGTTGTTTAGAGAAATCAACAATCAATAGTAGCATTTTTCCAGTTTTGAAGATGCATTTGAAATCAAATAAACATGAAAACTTTAGAGTGGCCTCCCAATAGCCCAGATCTAAACCCGATAGAGAATTTCTAGAGAAAACTAAAAAAATTGATCACACAAAAGTCTCCTGCATCCAAAAATGACTTGAAAAGCACAATCACAGAAAGCTGCCAATGAAAAGATGCCAAGTTTATTACTTAGGAGAACTTAAGAATTGTATTTCAAAACTTTGTATATTGTTTTCTGTGTAAAACAGTGGAAAATAATCTTTACGCTAAAAGGAATTAAAAGATAGATCAATATTTGAAATTTAATAAACTTTTCTCTCTCTGCAGTGATGCTACCTTTTCAATATTCTATTCATTCTAATTCCGTTTTTCCTTTTTATCCTTCCATACTTTGCCTGTCTGAACCACCTACACCGATGCTATTTTATTCTGATCCCGTTCACTTGTCTTTGGAATTTTCCATTAATTTCATTCTCTTTGCTCGGCCTCCTTTCCCCGACAAAAACAAACAAGAAAGCTGAGGACGGGGAAGGGGTTTCTGTGCTCCGGCGGAGGTGGTGGGTGGTGGCGAGCGAGAGCTTTGCCTTGTTGGCGTCGGTGAATCCTATCAGAGACGGGAGTCTGTCACCACCGAGCCACTCCTATTGTCGTCGGAGGTTCCCCCGAGGTTGTGCACAGAACCGACAGTTAGTTGACTGACAAAAACCCTCCCCCCACCTTCCACAACCTTGCTCACCCGCTCCCATCCTTCTACCACCAAAGTCAACCCGTCTTCTATGACAAGCACTCGCTTTTGTCGTTCGCACAGGTTGTCAACTCGTCTGAAAGGGAAGGTCACAAATCAAGGTGGTCGGGTTCAGTTGCCACCACTGCGCATCGCCAAATAGATTGGGGCTTCCTTATTAAAGGTTGTCTTTCAAGCTTAATTTCTCGTAATGTGACTGGTGTGACATTAATTCAAACCAAATTCCTCACTTTCAATTTTACTTTCCTGGAAAATAGAAGTGCTTCTTTCTTTAATAAACATTTAAAATAATAAGAGAGTATGTTATGAGACCCTTGGACTCTTGCGATTGGTCAAATACATTTTTCTACAAATTTCAACTTTTTTTTCGATATTGGAAATGAAATGTGCAATTTCTTAATGAATTTCACATGCTGAATTCAAATATAGCAATGAAATTTGTCAGTTGGCTCTAGTTTTCATAAAAAAGAAAAGTTTACGCTTTTCAACTATAGGTAATAAGTGCACAATGCTCCAAAACTTAATATTTATATGTAGACCCATATCTTTCCACAAATATAAAGCTAAATGATATTGGCAATAAAATATACATGGAATAATATATTGTATATGTTTACCAAGCAAAACTTAAATTAGTAAACAAAGTTTAAAACGTTTAAAAATTTTATTTTCTCAGTAGTTTTTCTTCAGTTTCTCTTGACTTTTCTCTTGTATTTAAGGAAAGGGCAGTACTTCATTAGGTGATTGTTTATATCATGGAAATAAAGCCAATTCGTATTTTAAATGCCATTTTGGTTCTTAGGACCCCAAAAATTATGTAACATAGACTCTTTTACCTGTAGAATAGTGATATCTCTCTTCTGATTTTTTTATAGATAATTCTCTTGTTTATGGATTTCTAAATAGTTTATTTATAATTTAGTGTTATATGAGCCTTTCAGAAGCTAACTATTGAACTCCATTTTTCGTAAAAATCATAATTTAGTTACCTCAGCATATGAATAATTGTAAATTATACCACTGAAATAATGCATACAAGCCATCAATTTTTCTGTTTAATTGAGATAGGCTCATTTAAAGAAGATAAAATTAAAAAATTAAAAGGCTCAGGCAACGCATTAAATTTTTAATGCATTTTGTGTACGGATGCACATTTCAAAGATCAACGGGGATTTTGCTAGGGAGCTGAAATTAAACAATTAAGGTATTTTTATAAAAATAAAATTTTACTAAGTTTACTCATCAATGTTGGTTATTTGTTCTTCGGAACAGAAGATTTTTTTTTGAAACAATTTTTTTGCAATTTTATTGAATTATTTTAAAAGACAGTTATTTTAAATATTAGAAAAATGCAAATAACTCAGAAACGTTAAGGAGCCATTGTTGCTATTTAGTGATTCATCAGGTTTTTTTTTACACATTTTATTTAACTTGTTTGTTTTTGTAATCAATATTTTGCCCTCTTCCTGACTACCTACAGCTCTGCAACTTTCCCCAACGGCGTCTTATCGATGACAATGCATGCTTCAATCGTTAGTTTCACAAGTCTTTCAATTATTCGTAAGTAATCTAATATTTAAGTTTTATATGTATACAGTGCAGGAATGACATAACGACTGCTTGTATTGTTGTTTATTTTTATCGATAATTGTTGAATGTAATTGTTGCTAATCTGATCATCAATGCTATATTTTGTCCAACGAAAGTTGGAGGGGCGTGTCCTTTTAAACTTCCTATTTCAATTGTTAGACATTGTTGATTCTACTTTGGCAACAATGTCTAACAATTGAAATAGGAACGAATATTTATAAGAGAAAAGGACGAGACACAAAAACCCTGGAATACAATAAATAAACTGGACACGCCCACTCCAACTTTCGTTGGATAGAGTATAGCAAAATTGTTGATTGCGACGTCTTTGTGGAGAGGATTGCTTATGATTAGTTAGCATAATGCTAGATGTAAAGGGTGGCGCAAAAAGAACGCATGGATGTGACTAGGGTAGTATCATTGGTGGGAGTGGAATGGCGGGGTGGGGAACCTGTTGTTTTGTAGGTTAGATCGTCCAGTTTCAATTTCAGTAACAATGGCGCAATGGACCGTGCAGCATCGCGTTTTGGCTCTTGAACATTTCTTCAAAAGTAATGACTCTGTGATCACAGTTCAACGGTTTTTCCGTACACACTTCAATGTTCCCCGAAATGATTCGATACCTGATCGCAACACAGTAGTGCGTTGGGTTGCCTCTTTTCGCACAACTGGATCAGTCATGAAGCAGAAGTCGCCTGGTCGTCCTCGCACGGCGCGAACGCCGGAAAATGTGGACAGAGTAAGAGCGTCTGCTCTTCAAAAACGTGAAAAACGTGACAATTCATAAATTGGATACATTACCAATTGTAGTGATGTGAGTACATTTTGTGTGTGACCAAAATAAAGCCAATTATACTATTTTGAAATCCATGCGTTCTTTGTGCGCCACTCTTTATTTATTGTAAACATAGATACAGGCGTAGCCGACTGGGCAGACTTATAAGTTTTTTTTTCTTCTTCTTCTTCTTCTTCTTATTATTATTATTATTATTATTACCAACCTTATATTAACTCGCTCTTGGATCTTGTGAGATGGTACGGAACCTTTCAGTCGAATTTTGAAATACTTTCACTTTTCCATTCGCTCTTAAATTTTGCATACAGGTTTGTTCCTGATAACAACACATTTTAGCATTTTTTCTTTTTAATTTCGGGTTTTTTCCCCCACAAAAAAAATTAAATAGATTCATTTTTCCTGCATGTCTATGGAGTTTTAGTTGCACGTAGCAGTTTGTGACATCAGAATTTGTTTTGCCAATAAGATTGTTTCTTCTAAGTGATAAAACTTAAACTTTCATTTTGAGAATAAGGGTGGTTAAAAAACTGGCGGCTAGCGACACGGCAGAACATGACGTCATGGCGAAAAATGGAAGGGAGAGCGCAGTTTTTCAGAAGTTTTTCTATCAGTTTTTCTGCAGAAAAGACTTTCGCACAGGCCTTTTACTATCTGGCAGGCCGTGTTTAAATTTAACAAACTTTTACCACTCTCGGCGCTTCGCGCCTCACGTCGGCCCTGCGGGCCTCATTCAATGAGGCTCATTGGTCACTGTTTTCCGTTACTCGAACGCCTTCGGCGTTCTGTCTACGACGTCCCCCTCCGGGGGTAAATAATTGATATATACCCCAACCTATTTGGTTACAGGGGGCAGTTGGTTTCCCCTCGGCCGGTTACAGGAACTTGCCATGAAGTCATGTTCTACCGTGTCGCTAGCCGCTTCTGTTAAAAATGCTTCATTTTTCTCTTTTACTTATTTAGTTATCATATAGAACCTTAATCTTTTTAAATAAAGACTAAAAAAATAAAATAAAAAATATAAAATAAAAACTTTTAAAGCACACTTTATCTTCAAAAGTACAGAAAAAAGAAAATACTACACAATAAAATAAACGCGCCACCACACGCTAATATATATAAATGAATCCTATATATATTTTAATACATTTTAATTCGTTTACTTTGGTCTAAATAGGAGCTTTCGCAAGAGCTAAGAGCTGCAGGTTATACATATATAGCAGATTTATCTTTAATTTCAATTTTGTCCTTTACATTAATTAAAAGTTTTTTGAGATTGTTAGTATTTTTTTAAGAAATCCAAAGTTTTTATTATTTTTTCCTAAATAAAGAAGATTGCCGATTAAAATACGATCAAATTTTGCATCTAAAATTTTATTTTTTTATCGTCGTGAGGGTGTTTCTGCACATTACTTTTAAAATACTTCTGCTATTGGAATTCTATCGATAATCCTTTCTAATAATGTGTAGTAAAGATTTTATAAAATTATTATTCAAAATTATGCTCAGAAATGTATCGCCCATTTCCCGCTGCCAATTATTTATTCTTACAATTTAGCGGTTTATCAACTACCACTCAGAAATGAATGCAAAATAATTTTAAATTTCACATAATCCTAAATTAACACGCTTCTCATGTTTCTCAAAATATAATTTAAATGCCTCAAATTATCCGAATGACTAAATTAGTCATATGAGGAGCGCAATCGCTTACTAAATTAGTCATATGAATGAAGAGTGCAATCGTTCAGTAAGGGGTCCATAGTGCTGTTTCTATCGATAAAATTGGTAGAGACTTTACAACACAACAAAGGGAGAACAGAGTTTCCGACTAGTTTCGCCATTTATTTCCGGCTTTATCAAGGA
>JAHWFO010005730.1:1815083-1861414 GCA_023313115.1 Rhysida immarginata | reverse complement strand
GGGGGGGGGGGGGTGAAGATCGTGAATCACGGATGGTCGCCCATCCAGCGACTAGCCGTGCCTGATGTTGCTTAACTTCGCAGAAGTTGTGTTTCAGTGAAACCCCACCAGGCCTCGGCCTCCCCCCCGTGTTACTTTTTGTTTATAATTTAAGCATTGTTGACGTCAGCATGGAGCACGTGCCCGTTATGAAGCTTTGTGGAGGCACTTGCTCATTTCGTTTTTAAATTTCAGTTTTGGTTAGGCCTATTGTTAAATGTAGCTAATTAATGTTAGGGCAATTGTTAAAAATGGCTAATTAATGTTAGGCCTATTGTTAGATATGTTGCATAATGTTAGGCCTATAGTTAAAAATAACTAATTAATGCTAGGCCTATTGTTAAGTATGGCTAAACAGTGTTAGGCCTATTGCTAACATGGCTAATTAATATTAGGCCTAATGTTAAAATGTCTAATTAATGTTAAGCCTTTTGTTAAATATGGCTAATGTTAGGACTATTGTTTTCGGTAGGTGATTATTATTAGGCCTATTATATTAATATTAGGCCTATTAGATATAGTCCAAAGCTAATTACTGTTCAGCCTATTGTTAACAATAGGTAATTGCTGTTAGGCCAATTGTTAAAAATAGCTAATTGATGTTAGGCCTACTGTTTTCAATAACAAATAAATGTAAGTCCTGCTGTTAGCGACTAATAAATGTTGTCCTTTTGTTAACACTAGCTAATTGATGTTAGGCCTATAATTATCAACAAATAATTAGGGGAGAGTGGTCTTGGTTCAGACGCGGGTTGGTTCGGACAAATCGATTTTTTCAGTCGAAACTATTCGCAGACTGCCTAAAAAATTATCCCTATAGTCTGTGCAATAAAAGAAAACACTGGCGTGGTACCAGAATCTGGTATTAACCAATCAGAAGCCTGGCTGAGCGTTCAGCTGATTCTGATTGGCTAATAGCACATTTGGACACCATGCCAAGTTTTTTTCTTTTATTGCACAGACTGTTGTGTGCGACACTGTACAGACTATGAAAATCTATTCGCCAGAAACATCACAACAAAGATAAGTAAATTAAGAAATAAAATCTTGTAAACATTCCAAGGAGGGGCTTTAGCAGTGAAGCAGAAATAGATTTATACATTTATTAAAAAGAAATTAACCCCCCGCCCCCGAGTAGGGTAAGGCAAGTAGCAAATCCTGCGATCATGTATTTTTACCCCTTTATTTGCACTTTTTACCTCTCTCCAAGTTTTTTAATCAAAAAACTGATTTTCTCGAACGTAATATGTAGAAAATGTAAAAAAGCTCGTATCTAATTTCCGTTCTCATCATTTCCGAATGTATGATATATCTATCACATGGCATATGTTGACATAGTTCTAAAGACCTAGTGACTGCAACCCCCGTAAATCCGACCCACTGAAACAATTGGGCCTAAACTTCATAGTAATGTAGATCTTGTCGAGAGAAATCTGGATACTGAATTTCACGCCTTTACGTACAAGGTGTTGCACATAACTGCAGGGTAGTATAACGGGAAGCCTACCCGCTCGATTGCAGGGGCCGGCTCGGTCGATTGGCAGAATGGAGGGAGATGAAGGTGGCCTGCAGCAGCCAGCATTTCCACAGTCGGGGAAGGGGGGGTGAACGTCATAACTGTCATATTTTTTATAAAATTACCCAATTATCAGTTGATGTTCGAGCCGGCCCCTGCAATCGAGCGGGTAGGCTTCCCGTTACACTGCCCTGTAGTTATCTGCAACACCCTGTACGAGACAAGGAATTTGTATTGTTTATAAACAGAAATACGTGAACGTGAAGCAATAAAACAGATGTGAGTGTGGATAGAATCAAAGAAATTTCCATTGTTTATTAAATCAACTGCAAGTAAAAGTGAAATATTCAAATTTAAAATTACATCTCTGTCACAGCTAAAGCCCCTTGGAATGCTTACAAGATTTTTCCCGGCAGTGCTTTGCAGCGATCTAATGTTTGTGGTAAGTTTGATTAAGAAGGGATGAATGGCTCTAGCAGTGGAAAGAACTTAGGAGCAATAGTTTAGAACATTTAGATGTGCGAGCATTTCTTTTCTCATTTCACGCGCGTTTGAATGCTGCAATCGAATGCGTAAATTTACCTGCAGTTTTCGCCATTGCTGTATATAAAATATTACTTAAAATTAAAGAAAAGTTTTTATATTCTTTTTTTCAGCATATTTGAAAATCGTTTTACGAGTTATATTTTTGTTGAAAATTCTTTCCATGAAAATGAACAACGTCGAAGAGTTTATCAAATAGTGTAATTTTTGTGAGCAGCTAATTCTGTAACCACCATTTAGAAATTGAGATTTCAGGCTTTACAACATCCCTCTTACAGCCCTCCTATTATCTTATGTTTGAATCCCTTAAGGACACTTTAAAGGAAAATTTCGGATTTAGGACAAGATCAAAGAAGTGGTGCATTCTTAGCTAAAGACACAACAAAAACATTTTAATGAACAGTAGGGTGATTATATCTATAGGAGGGTGATTATATCTTCTGTTGAATAGGAGGGTGATTATAGCTTCTGTTGAATAGGAGGGTGATTATATCTATTTGTTCTCACTCATATAACTGCATGTTCACTGTTTATATGTTATTATCAAATTCGCATTTAATTGCAGCATACCAGTATTTTGTTAGTTTTCTTTTTGAACACCGCCTATTCTATTTTTATACCTCTTGATAAGAGAGGGTTCTTAGAATTGATTAATGCCCTTCTTAAACCTTTTTACTTCTTCCTGCGGATGTTTTCATTATTTTACGTTAAGGGATAATAAAAAAAAAGGACCGTGAGAAAAAAATTGATGAATCGATTTCAACTAAATTTTAATGGTGTTTAGATAACAATTTCGTCTGAATTTGGATTAAAATACTGATCAATTATGTATGTCATTGAATATGTATGTCCACAGAAGATTGTATACATACATAATTTATTATGTATAATAATATCTATATTAAATATTGGCTGTATTAAATCAATGCAACCCGAAAATGCAAAATCTTCACTAAAAGGTGTACAAAAATGGCAAATCAGTATCATTAACAATGTCAAAGCTACACACACCGGCCAATGAATTAGAAACCTTCGTTCAATATGGTATTGACCCTTCTTTGGCTGTAATTACAGAAAATACGCGGTTAGAAATGAACTCTACAAAGTATTGCAATGCAGGTAAGGTAATCGCAGATCATGCATTCGTCAGACAGACCTTCAGGTCCTTCAGAGTAGACGGAAGCGGATACCTTCGACGAATGTCTCTTTCCAACATGTCCCAAACATTCTCGATCGGACTCAAAACAGGACTTTGCGCTGGCCATGGAAGATGTTGCAACTCGGTGTCATGTTCAGAAAACCACTCCTGAACAATTCTTGCTCGATGGACAGTAGCATTGTCGTCCATGAAGAATCCGTCACCATTTACGCAACAATGTTCAGGTAGTCTTTGGCTTTCACCCGATTGTCAAGGAATATCAGGGGACTCTTGCCATACTAACAAAACATGGCCCATACCATGACACCTCCTCCTGCAGCTTGACTGTTTTCACCGTTCACAATACATGAGGGGTCATCGCTTCATGGGGCTGCCGCCAAATTCTCTGCCGGCCATCGGTGCAAAACAATGTGTAACGTGACTCGTCCGACCACATCACCTTTTTCCAGTAGTCTACTGTCCAGTCACACCGCTCTTTACACCACTTTACACCGGTTTGTTGCTGACACCAGCGGCTTCTTCACTGGCATGCGACTTCCCATCCCTATTCGCTTCAACTCTCGGCGCATTGTTCTGGAGATGGGTTGAGATGATCCTTCATTGAAGTCTGCCGTCAGTTGCTCCACAGTAGACCTTCGGTTTTGCCGAACAATCTGTCTCAGACGATGTCGGTCCCTATCTGTGTTGATTGTTTTTGATCCACAATTCTGCCGTTTCGACAACTCTTGTGGATTCCGTTTCCACGCATTGAACACCTTGGAGACCTGACCTTTTGAGATACCGGTCAGTTGTACTGTCCTGGAAATTGTAGCTCCAGCTAGACGGGCTCCCACAGTAACTCCTTTTTGGAACTTAGACAGGTCTGCTGTTTCCCCCATTTTGCTCAACTTGAGCAGCTGCAGCTTGTTCCTACCCTGTACCTGCAGCTTGGAATGAGCATGTACCTCACATGATTGCATTAATTTGCATATCACAATCGTTTCTGACCTGTGACCCCGCTTAACATACCAGTACAGTAATTCATCAAGGATTTCTAATTCATTGGCCGGTGTTTGTATACAGTAGCACGTGAAGTAAGAAGAGGATGAAATTTTAAGCGACGCTATTGATGTTGTCATAGAACCAAAAAAATATTCAATGTAAATATTTCCGTAAAGAAAGGGTCCAATTTTTTCAGGACGTGGTTTTAATATGCTTTTCACGTTACGACTATGAACATATTGAATTGGTGCTCATTTTAAAGATACTCCATGTGTCCCATTAAGAAGATTGTCTTAAGTAAATATGTCTACGATGGGCTAATATGAAATAATAGTTGAGATTTATGTAGGGGGTAGGAAAGTGTATCTGCAAATAAGTGTTTGTAATGAGGCCAACGAAAGACAGATCGGGCCTTCAAAAGTCACCTGACTATCGGGGTCTGGGCAACAATGTAACCTTAATTTTCCAACAAACGAAAAACACTGATTATTAAAATCCAAGATGGAAACAATAAAGTTCATTGTTACTCATAAGGGAACTATTTGACCTTGTCACTGACAGATGACGTTCAAATTTTGTGGGTAGATGCAAGGAAGAGTAGGTGGCTGCACATGCGCAGTTTGAGCGCCAGTCACTGTTGTAAATATAAGTTACAGCCGTTTTTAGTTTGACCGTTGAAGGCGAGATAAACGACATTTTTGTGTACATAATAGATTATCATGTCCTTGGTCCTGGAAGCGGGTGAGCCAAGCACTCTAGAGTTTGGTAGAGCTTCTTCGAGGCCTCACCAGTACGAAGGGTTAAGAGCGGCTGATATTTAGGTATTCTGGTTTTATATTTCAAAATGAATTTCGCACTATAACTTATGAACTACATGGCAGCTGGACCTCACTTTTTGTAGTAGACTTCCGTTAATGTGCTTTATTCATGTACCAAATTTCATTGGCATCTGCTATTCTCAAGGTCTCATAGTTCCTTTGTTAGACACCGATGGTCAGATGACTTTTGAGTACCCTGACCTGTCTCTCGTTGGCCTCGGTTTGTGAAATGTGACGTAATCGCCATGACGATTCAAATATTTGTCGGACAGACGATCTTGTGACGATTCATATCGAATCGGAAAAATTTATTTACTTGCTGATATAGCCATCTTGTTTAAGCTTGTTTCAGATCATGAATCGAGTACCGGACAGAAGCTGTTTTAGGGCAGGAAAGAGGTGAAAAACACTAGGGCGAATTTCGGATTGTAGGCTGCATGCTTCGATATCCTCCAGCAGAAATATTGGAGCGAGTGCTGCATTATATTTGCGATGTGAGACTTAGTAGGGTTGTGAAGGAAAATAACGCCATCGTTCAGCATATGTTTTTTTGTTGTTTTTTTTTTTTTTTGTCAGACGGCATCATGCAGTTTTTCCGTTCTTGGAGCACAAAAACCTTATCACTTCTTTCACTTTAACTGACAGTATGTTTCCAAACCAATGGCCATTTCAAAATGTTACTGTGAATCTCTAGTTCGCCTCGAGGTCAGGCAAGTTTCTGGGTAATCGAGCATTCCACGGAATTACACACGTTCACTCATTTGAGTTCGCACATTTATTTGAGAGCACGTGTAAACTTGAATCGTCTCGTATAAAAAAATTAACTTCTTTGCAACAATTGCTTTATATTGCATCAGCCCATCATACAGATTTCAGCTAGGAGCTGTGGCATTATTTTCTTGAATCATTACATTAAGAGAATATGATAGTTGAAAATGAAATTTCAACGCTCTGCAACTTAAATATGCAAGAATATTAAAGCTGATATTAACAACATAACTTTCTCCCATACAATTATCAAAATTATTCTCTTACAGTATTTGCCTCACAAAAAATGTACGCTCTGCGAGTCTACAAATCCGCCGACTTATAGGCCACTACTAAGTGAAGAGCATCGAAACTACTTGCCTTGACATGCAAATTTACAAAGACTAAATTTTTGAATAGTTCTCCCAAAGAATTAGAGAAATAAACCGACATTTCTGTGGCAGAGAACTTTTTAATCAACAACATCTTAGCAAATATCCAAACTTTATTGAATCGTAGATAATAGAGACTAGAGAGCAACGACCATGGAAAATAACAATAGAAGTCATCAATATTAGAGGAATACTTCTAATTAGAGTATTTTCTGAGAAACAAAAACATATCATATACAGGATGTACATAATTAAAGGACCCTATTGCAAAGCTGTCTATAGGCGAAACCAGTCATCAGAAAAGTGTGAAATTTTATGGAGGACGTAATGAAGGAATAGAAATGTAGTAGTAAAAATGTAAATTTAAGTGGCGTCACGCAGCAGCTATTACTACTGTATCAAACCAAGGAACATTCGCGGAGATCTTATTTTCAATGTCACAATGACGTTAAGTTTACGAGATCGCGCTTTAGTGAAATTGTTTTACCAAAACAGTAATTCCGCAGAAGCTGCTCTATGGAAATTTCGGGCTTTGAAAAGGGGATGCGAAAAGGTCCCATGAAAGTGAAAACACTTCGAAAAATAATAACGAATTTTGTAGAAACAGGATCCTTGTCAGTTCGCCCTTGCAGAGGAAGAAAAATCCGTGTCTGGAAGGATGAGGTGGAAGAGGACAGCTGCAAATTCCCATGGTAGCAAAAGTGTCCGGCGTATAGCACGACTTTGGATAGGCCACGTTCAACTAACTGTCCATAAGATCATGCGGAATATCCTCCGATATTATCCGTACAAACTTTCACTTGTGAAGCAGGTGCGTTCACATGATTGTGACGATCGACTCCAGTTATCACTTCAGTTTCTTGCTCGCGTTGAAGTCGATGGAGAATGGCCGTGGAATATCCTCTGGACAGAAAGCGCATTTTCACTTGGACGGCGCAGTGAATACACACCACTGTCGCATTTGGGAACCAGAAAATCCGCACGCTTTCTTAGAGGCTCCGTTGCATAACAGTAGGTAATAGCTGCTGCGTGACGGCACATAAAGTTGCATTTTTACTACACGTATTCAACATAAAACGTAGTGGCAAAATTCTAATTATTTTTTCCCGCTGAAACATGTTCCCATTCCTTTATTAAGCCCTCCACAAATTTTTACACTTTTCTGACGACTCGTTTCTCTATAGGCAGCTTTGCAATAGGATCCTTTAATTATGGACACCCTGTATATAAAGATAAATGTTTGTGGTTTTGTTTGTTTGCTTGTTTGTTTGTTTGTTTGTTTGTTTGTTTGTATATTAATCTACTGTTTTATTCCGTTCTTGATGAAATTTTACACATTTGACCTTCAAAGCAAGAAGGAGGTCACTGTCAAAAAAACAATTATCGATATTTATAATGACGGGAGGGCATACTAATAAGAGGTATCTCATGATCAAAAACGCAAGGCAAAATTTGTGCAACAATAGGCCTGCCGTGTTTCTATCAACAGTGGTATCAACTCGCAATTAATCATAATATACGCAGACTAACAATATATATCTAATGACCAACAATGCAATACAAAGTTTGTACAATATAAATACGGTTTATTAAGGCATGCAATGAAGATTTCATTCCATCTCTGCGAATTATAACACAAAATTGAATTTGTAACAATGCATAGAATTCCCGTTGTTTGGGGTTTTTTAGAATTGATAGTTCTTAGAACTTAACGTTTTCTTGAAAATCTTTAAAAATGATTGATAATACTAATGGTAGAAAAACACTATAGTGATGTCTTAAAACCAAGGAAAAAATATTATGTGGATAATTATTATTATAGTAAATGATCAATAACTGGGTAATGAACAGTTACTATTTTATTGATAACTAGCAAAGGTACCCGGCGTTGCCCGGGATAATTCCACTTGGATGTAAACAGAACAATCTCCAAAAATTAAATTAAATTTTGCAATATCTTAAAAATAAACACATGAAAATGCTTAGAATTAATACAGTAAAAATTCTTAATGAAAATTCGAAAAAAATCTTTTTAAAGGCTCAAAATGGATGGACTGCTCCAATAATTTCTTACTCAGATAATCTTACTTCAGATCTACACTTGATGTTGTTGCAATTTCCACTCTTCTCTCGCTGTTTTGAAGCAAAATTTGGCCTTTCATCACTTTGGGTAGTCTAGCGGTCGCCAATTCTTCTATTTACTTGCTTCCCATTTGCTCAATACAGCACGGAGCTAAAGGTTTGCTTTCTCTGTCGTCTTTCCACTCTTTCTCAATAGTCTGCTAACTCTTCATTATCTCCAGCTACTGATCATTTTTAAAGATTTTCAAGAAATTGTTAAGTACTAAGAACTCTCTTTTCTAAGAAAAACCTGAATAACAGGAATTCTATGCATTGTTACAAATTGAAACTTATCCATATTGCATCATCATTTTATGTTCATTGTTATAATTCTTGGAAAGGATTGCTTTATCATTGCATCATCATTTTGAGCTCATTGTTATTGGTGAATTGCGTTTGAAACCATTGTTGATACCTATTGTTGCACAAACTTTTATTTGCATTGTTTGTCATGAGATATATATTGTTGGTCCGTGCAGAGTGTTTGTGAATTGCGTGTTGATACCATTGTTGCAAAAACTTTGTCTTGCATTGTTGGTCATGCGATATTTCTCATTAATATGCCCTGCCATAACCATGAATATCGATTTTTTATCAATAATTATTATTTTTTCGAAATCTGAAGTAGACAGTGACCTTCCTCATGCTTTGAAGGTCATGTATGCGAAATTTCATCAAGATCGGAATAAAACTGTAATTTGTATAAATTGAATACTGGATTTGTATAAAAAACGTACACACAGAACCACAGACCCACCCACAGACCCACAGACGCACAGACCCACAAACATCCTTCTTTATATATATAGAAGAAGAGTGAAAAGGCGATAAAAAGAGAAAGCAGTCCCTTCGCTCGGGCGACAGTTTACGACATAACCCAATAACAAAGCATACATCAACTTGACTCTTCAAGTCAACAAGCATACTGCATTATGCTCTATAATAAGCGTTCGAAGGATACATGTTAATTCATATCTATCGAAGTGCCACCGAAGAGAGAAGACAAAAACTTATCTGGGCGTCGACAACATCTGAACAACGGGAATTTCGTTTACAACGGAAAAATGTAGAATTACTGAAAACCAATTTGCGTTATTATTTAACTTCTTAAGGTTGTTCTGTTTACCTACAACTGGAATTATCCCGGGAAACGCCCGATGCCTCTGCTAGTACTGTATAAAGCTCACAGACCTGAGAACGCATGCTTTTCAATTGTCAAAAATTTATTTTCTCTTTTATATTGAATGTATTGCACGTAAAATTCATTAATTGTGAATAAATAATTGTTAACTACAATTATCCTAGAAATATCATTTTCGTCATCAGCACATAAAATTGGTTTTGATAGTGATTTTAATATTAGATAACAAATGTAAAGCCAAAATTTGTTTTGCAAGATTATTTGTTTAATTTTTATTTTTAAATAACGTTTAAAAATATAAATTTATTATCCACAAATAAAAGAACATTATTATTTTTATACGCAATAATGCTTAATATACTTATTCGTACCAAATTTTAAATTAAAAAAAAATTCATTGTATCCAATTTTAATTCGTTTTCTTAATTAGCAAGAATTTTTCAATAAAAAACTTTGTGATGGCTTTATTCACTCACCATTAAAGCGTGCAAAATTTTTATAATTAGCAAGCATCAAATAAAAAAAATTCAGAAAGCGGCTTATCGATTCTCTTATCGTAGCTTTTTATTGATATTCTAGATAGATATTTAAAAAAAATCCAGAAGACAGTGCAATAAAAAAATCATGCTTGGCAAGCTATATTCTGCGTTGAAAGTCACTGCTTTTTAAAGTCTCCGTTATTAAAAGCTGATGACAAGACTTGAAAACACGAAAGGGAAATCCTACTGGAAGGAGGGGAAATTCAGTTCTGAGCAAAATAAATATAAAATTGATAAAGAAAAATATTCGTTGGCCTCACAGAGTTCTAAAACAGTGGGTTGTTTATAAAAAAAATTACATTATTATTGTTTATATATCAGCTTTAAAGCGAGTTTTAGAGAATCAATGGCAACAAATAACGTCAAATCCTCTACAAGCGCAGAAACATGTTCTTTTCTTTGAACATTTTTATTAAAGTAGTGATGCTGTTATAAGAAAGATTAAGTTCAGTACTTTCCTTTCCTCTTTATCTTTAATATTATTTTTATTTATTATCTCTTTAAAACTGAAGAGATTGCTATCTGGGTCCTGCAACTTTAATTACGTAATGAAATTAAATATTTATATATATATAAATAACTATTTCCCAAATTTAGAATTTTTTTCCAAGTTTAAAGTCAGTTGGCAATCCAACGAAACTGTTTCATTGCTTATTCGTTTGAGTTCATTACTAGAATGGCCTTACCTCGCATACAAAACCCTCTTCGCGAATGATTGGTTAAAACTACTCGACTTCCTTTTAAGGTTTTTATTTTTATTTTTTCCTCGAGGGAAAAAAATAGCCCCATCCACTTGAGTCTCCGCCACCATTTACGTAGTGCAAGGAAGTCGGTTGTAGTTGAGGGCCGTTTTGCGAGGAACTTAAATTTCTTGCCATTCGCAGGGGCGTCGATGTCCCGGGCGAGCGGCAGCGTTATCGCCGCCGAGCAGAAGGAAGCGCTAAATTTCTTAGCCGCTCGTGCATTAACAGCTACTACTAACGTGATACTCTATCCTCCCCCTCCCCCCTTCCTTACGACACCCACACAAATACACACACAAACACACGCTCACGCACACAGACCCCTTACTTTCTCTCTCTCTCTCTCTCTCTTTCTTCAGATTCGATATGATTAGGTCGGGAAAAACACACGGACACTCTCTATTCATCACTCTGTAATGATCGCAAGAGAGGAGATTCGTTCGGGTTAACCACCTCTCTACTTGCTCACAATTTCGATGAAAGTTGTGGAGAATTTAAACTGTTATAAAATTTAGTATGGCCTATTTATACTATTAAGAAAAGTCTTAATTTTTTATATTCAATTAAAAAGTAATAAACATTAAAATTATTTATCTTTAAATTAGTTGTCTTTGTAATAATTTATTTTATTTAAAAAAGATGCTTCCGCAAACAGTAGAACCTAAAGATAAACATATTAAAACAATTTGAAAAATATACTGTTACATAAAGTGTGAATCAAGAATTACATTCTTTAGGAAAGACAATTACATACTAATGAGCAACTAGGGACGTTTTGAAGTAAATCACACTAGAACTTGCATGAGAGTTGAGCACAAAGCACAGTCGTTTCCCTATTAAAGTTCTGGAAGCTCTTCCAAAGAGGAATCATGCGATAATAAAACTATTTAATGTTTGGAAAGTTTAAGAAATTTGCATTTGAATAAATTTTGGCATGTAAATTCTCATCTGAGATCCATCAACATGTCACTCTAGAATGAAGGCGGCTGGATGGATGGGATTATAAAACACAAAAGATAGTTCTAAAAGTTGTTGTCTAAACAAAGTAGATTTAATAGGTAGATTTTGCCGACAACTAGAGGAGATGATTAATGTGTAACTATTAAGTTTAATGGGGCTTCTAATGCCATCATTATAGGCTACTTGCAGATGGGTATGTTAGGGTTGTTAGACGACACCCTTAAGGCTTATATTTAAGAATGGGTATTACTGTAGAATAGGGAGTGTTTGTCGAATTTACGCATGAAGAGAATTAGGCGATGTAAATGACTGATAAAGTTTTTCAACATGAAGATTAAACTTAGTTTTGAGTCAAAGACAATGCTTGGAAGTTTCTGAAATAACGAACTTTATTAAAATAAGCAGTAGTAAAATATCAACTCGCAATTCATAATTTGCCAGCACTTATGATACAACAACCACGTTATATGGAAAAATTGTCTACAATATTTCATTATAGAAAAGGTCTTTTATTATTCCTTGATAGAGCCGGAAATGAAGGCGAAATACTTAGATAATGTTTTCCGTTATTATGTATTGTAAAACCTCGATATTTTATAATAATAAATTTTATTCAGTTAATTTATTTAATAACTTGCTTTTCTGCTAAAAATATCTGTATGAATTATGAACTATATGGTCTTATGTTGTACCTAAGAAATTCCATAATGATTTTGAAACCCTTTATCGTTTTGTTTATTTTTGAAAGCAACTGAAATTCAACTCATTCTATCGGCGACATCTTACTGAATTTTCAAGAAATTCGCTTGGGCTTTTTATGAGAGTTGCTCTATACATTAGACTAATAAATTATGCAAGGAACCTTTCAGTAATGCTTGCGCATGCGCAGTTAAACATTATTTAATAAAAATGCTCATATTTCATCAAATATTTGATGTTTTTATATTCTGATTGCAGGGTATTGTCTCTACTATAGTTTGTCAAGTTTCTATTTTTTTAAAGAACTTTTATATCTCCATGAATATACGTGCTGTTCTCATACAAAAGAACAAAGATAAGTATAAGAAGCCTCAAAATCATATGCAAGAGCTACAATGCATTTCAAGCATTATTTTTCACAGGTTGATCCCAAACACTATTTTTTGTTCAATTTGTTGCTAGTCCCCTATTTGCCTTCGGGACAAAACTTTCGCTGAAATATATGAGGTGTAACATACCCTTTACAACCCTAAAGTATCAGGTTAATTCGTCAAGCATTTTTCTAAATATTCGACAAAACGTCTAAAATCAAAGGTGTTCATATTATTTTGTCCAACCTATGTATATCTGTATAATAAAAAATGAAAGCGCGGGTATGTTTCTGCGACCATGCTACACGCAACCCTTTGCAACAATTGTTTTCTGCAACAATCTTTTGAAGTTGTCAGGAAAAAAAATAGAAGGAAAAATTCCGCGACCTGGATTCGAACCAGGAACTACGAGTATCACGCTCATCGCCATTTCCAACTGGGCTATCGCGAACACGAGATAATGAGGAGTCTCCAAGAGCCCTAAAGACTACAAGGTAGTTAATATCGAAGCTCAATGATAGAGCAACCATCTGGAATTCCTCCTTTTCAAACTATCAGAATTGCTTGGAACATAAACTCTAGTTTTGATTTATTAATTTTTATGAGTATTCATCAGCCTTCTCATCAGAATTCCCGTTATGCGAACCGAGTGCCTGCCCTGTCATAGGCTTCCAGTTTGACTACCTGCTTTCATTTATTAATTTCTAATAAAAAACAAAAAATTTTTACAAAAACAATTTTTTAGTCAATGAATAAAGTTTGTCCACTCCAGAGCTATAAAATATGATGTACGTACGCCTAAACGCTGTCTCCAAAGCCCAACCCTAATATTCACGTTAGGATCAGCTACCTACTCTAGCTTTCCAGAGAACCTCAAGAATCAGTAATTAATATATAAGAGTAGAAGTTGTGATAAAGTATATTATTAAAAAATAAATAAAAACTCCATTTAATTAAAAGAAATATAAATAAAAATAAATAATGAAAACAATGAATAAAACTCACCCAATGGAGAAATGCAAAGGTTGAAGTGGACGAAACACAAATTGAAACAAAGGTCTTGTGGAACATACAGTCAGTGACAAAAAATTAGCACCACCATCATTTTCACTGAAATTTTTTTAATGAAACAAAATTCCAAATGCTCTCTTGGAATACAGACACTTAATATCTTTAGAAACAATCTAGCTTCATAAAAATAAATTGAATGTCCACTTAGAATTTTTAAAAAAAATTGTTTTACTCAGGTGATATTTCTGAGTGACAAAAAATTAGCATCAGCTACAAAAAAATGGTTTCGCCCTAAAGCTAGGCTCATTTAACTCAAGTAGGGGTGATATATTTACTTTATCATGTAGTAAGAGCAATTATTACAAGTGAAAAACTTAATTAATAAACATACAACAAGATGGGACGTGGTTCAGTGCTGTCAGAGTATGAAAAAGGTCAAATTGATGCCTTCAAACAATAAAACATGTCTATTCATGAAATTGGGCGTCGTTTGAAGAGAAGCCCAAAGGCTATTTCCAACTATTTGAGAAATCCTCAGAAATATGCAGTTTACAAGGGTTCTGGAAGACCTCGTGCCCTCAATGAAAGGTCAGTTTGTCAGATTGTCAGAGCTACATCCAACTCAAGTCAAACAGCAAAACAAATTCGTGATGAACTGCAGCTCGACACAAATCTGCGAAACGTTCAGCGTGTGATCCATGACTGCCCGCATCTTCTGCGACAGCACATCGAGAGGAAGCCACCACTCACTAACCGTCATCAAGAAAACAGACTTCAGTTTGCCAGAAAATACATGGGTTGGACTTCAGAAGGCAAAATGTCATATTCACAGATGAAAAGAAGTTCAACCTTGACGGACCAGATGGATTCTCATACTATTTTCACGATTTGCGAAAAGAAAAACAAGTTCTTTCACGAAGACAGCTTGGCGGTGGATCTGTAATGATCTGGGGACCAATTGGTTTCCAGAAGAATTGTGACTTGAAGTTTCTCAGTGGACGAATCAATGCACAAGGGTATTTGTCAATACTGAAAGACATTTTCCCTGATTTTGGACCAATTATGTCTGGAAATGATTGGGTATTTCAGCAAGATAATGCTCCCATCCACAGAGCACATGTTGTAACACGGTGGTTTGAGGAAAAAAAAATCAATGTTCTGCAATGGCCAGCTATGTCACCTGATTTGAATCCCATTGAGAATGTTTGGGGGTTGCTATCACGAAAAGTGTATGAAAACAATCGTCAGTACAAAAATGCTTCTGACTTGAGATGTGCATCATTGATGCTTAGGAAAATTTAGATCATTCATTGATTAAAAGATTAATTACTAAGATGCCTAATCGTATCTTTGAGGTAATTTCACAAAAAGGCAAATCCACCACATATTAAGACCATTCAGAGGATTTTTTTGTAGCTGATGCTAATTTTTTGTCACTCAGAAATATCACCTGAGTAAAACAATTTTTTTTTAAAAATTATAAGTGGACATTCAATTTATTTTTATGAAGCTAGATTGTTTCTGAAGATATTAAGTGTCTATATTCCAAAAGAGCATTTGGAATTTTGTTTCATTAAAAGAATTTCAGTGAAAATGATGGTGGTGCTAATTTTTTGTCACTGACTGTATGTAGATGAAACACAGATGAAAAGAAGGTCTTGTGGAGAAATGTTACACGAAACACAGGAAGGCACACAGTAACAGGTGAAGAAGGTCTATGATGAAAGTCCGATGATCCGTAGACACGTAGATGACAAACTTGAATTTTATCCCATCTTCAGTTTATAAACTTTCTGAATGAAATTTCAGTTAAAAACATTATAATAAAAGATATAATAATAAAACAAAACAATGTAATCTAATACAATGTGTGATATTATTATTAGTTTGATTGTTGTGAACAGGATAATGGTATTGGATTGTTGAGTGCAAGGGAAGGGGTATTATACTTTTAGTAGTAATTTCCATTTATTATTAATTTCTATAGATGGTTTGGCTAAATTTTTTTCATTCGAAATAATGTTGATGGTTTCTTTTATTATCCTTTTTTTGTAATTTATTTCTTTACTAATGATTTTGACTTTGTTCCAATCTGGATTATGATTTTGGCTAGTGCAGTGGTTCACTAAATGATTATTTTTATGCGCCCCCCCCCCCCCCCTTGTTTCTAAGTGCTCTTTCATGTTCTTTTATTCGTGTTATTAATTGCCAGCTACGTGTCTACGGATCATCGGACTTTCATCATAGACCTTCTTCACCTGTTACTGTGTGTCGTGTAACATTTCTCCACAAGACCTTATTATATGCTGAAAAGCATATATTGGTTTCGCTCTGTTTGTGTGTCTGTCTGTCCGTCCGTCCGTCTGTATGTCCGACGATTTCTCGAGAATGCTTTAACTTTTTCAAGTTCTTTTTTCGCTGTTCGATAGAGACCCTTCCTGAGCTCACCTGATTAGTTTGTCGTCGAAATCGGTCTAACAGTCACGTGACTATTGAGACCCAAACCCCCCCATTAATTTTTTTTATTGGCAATATAAGGCATGTAATATGTCATTCGAACGGGAATGACGAGCACAAGACGAATATGACATTCTTTTCGATTTTCGAAATGCTACGTCCGAGAAAATTACCCCCAAAAAGTACTTCAATGACCCCTTATAGAGCTTTAGCTAAAGCTATATATAAGAATACAAGCATGATCAGTACCTTTATGTGCCTGGCCAGCCATCGTTTGCACGAAAACGTGAAAATGGAAGAACTTAACAGCGATATATCAACTTTTGATGAGCTCTCGTGGACCCCTTCAAGCACGTGCACTAATGTTAAGAATATGAACTTAGGGCATGTAATATATCAATCGAATCCTACCGACGAGTCATAAGTGAATACAGTGTTACTTTTTGTTTATCATTTAAGCATTGTTGATGGCAGCCTGGAGCACGTGCCCGTTATGAAGCTTTCTTGATGCACGTGCTCATTTCATTTTAAAATTCAGTGCTGTTAGGCCTATTGTTAAATGTGTTAATTAATGTTAGGGCGATGGTTAAAAATGGCTAAATAACGTTAGGCCTATAGTTAAAATGACTAAATAATGTTAGGCCTGTTGTTAAAAATGGCTGATTAATGTTAGGCTTATAGTTAAAAATGGCTAATTAAAGTTAGGCCTATTGTAAAAAAATGGCTAATTAATGTTAGGCCTATTGTTAAAAATGGCTAATTTATGTTAGGCCTACAGTTAAAATGACTAAATATTGTTAGGCCTATTGTGAAAAATGGCTAATTTATGTTAGGCCTACAGTTAAAATGACTAAATAATGTTAGGCCTATTGTTAAAATGGCTAATTAAAGTTAGGCCTATATTTTAAAATGACGTGATTGCATATAGAATGACGTCATTGCAAAATGACGTGATATTTTGATTCTATATTTGGCATTAAAATGACGTGAATGCTTATCGAATCAAAGGTATTTCCACTGTTTATTTAAACCAAGTGCAAGTAAAAGTGAGATATTAAAATGACATCTGCGTCAGAGCTAAAGCTCCTTGGAATGCTTAAAAGATTTTTCCCAGCAATGTTTTGAAACAATGGTTTTCCTCTCCTGACGTTTGATCTAGCAGGGGAAAGAACATAGGCCCAGTAGTTTAAAACATTTAGACGTGCGAGGATTTCATTCTCATTTCGCGCGCGTTTGGAAAGATTTGTGTGAGCGCTGCAATCGAATACGTAAAGTTACATGCAGTTTTCGCCATTGCTGTATATAAAAATATTACAGTAATATTAAACAACAAATTTTTACATTCTACTTTTCAGCATATTTGAAAATCGTTTTACGAGTTATATTCTTGTTTTCATCTGTGTTTCATCTACATAAGCTCCACAAGATCTTTGTTTCAATTTGTGTTTCGTCCACTTCAACCTTTGCATTTCTCCATTGGGTGACTTTTATTCATTGTTTTTATTATTTATTTTTATTTATATTTCTTTTAATTAAATGGAGTTTTTATTTATTTTTTAATAATATACATAATCAGTAATTAAGCTCTATTAATCAGAAATCTTCCTTTTTTCTTTTTTTAAAGTACCAGGCCTTTTAAAACCCATTTGGAAGTTATTATTTATTTCTGTGCTTATTTTACAAAAGTTTAATAAGACTAAAATGAAAATAAAATTAATTTCATGATATTTAAATCTATTAATGTGTTTATAGGCTAAATTTTTTTTCTATACGGTAGGAGAAAATTTAAGGATTGCTTCAAGCAGATACACCTTATATTAAAAATTTCTTTAAATATCACGTGTCTGTTTTGATAATTCAATTAATAAGAATTTATGAATAAATTTTTCCTTCATTCACATTTTACTTAATATTTTTAAATAGTCTTAGATCTGATTTAAATTCTAATAGTAGTTTCTTTTTCATTTCCAAAATGAGTGTAGAGACGGGCTCATATAATTACTCTTGTATAATGGTTTTACATAGTAGAAACAAGGGATGATATTAGAAAGATACCAACAGTAAATCTGAATAAACATCTTGCAGCAGGGTTCATTTAGACCGGTCTCACTCTTTCTCTTCTTAGCTACATGTTTACGTTTTCTTCTGAAGAAAAAAAAAAGGCAAAGAGTGCTTACGACAGTAAAAAAGTATTTTTCTTCTGAAACTAAAAAAAAAATCTGTTGTTTTCTTCTTTTCCGACTATAGCTAAAAAAAAAAAAGTGTCGCACTAGCTCAGAATCTAACCTCTGATATCCAAACCCGTTATTAAATTTTCTTTCCTTTCCTTCTCTTTTTTAAGCCTTGGAAGTCGATTTGAATGATTTCGAGTCGCTTGTCCGTCGTTTCCGTGGCAACACATTTTCGAAGGGTTTCCGAGAGCGACCAGCCGTTGCAAGCTCATGAAATGTGCAAATGGATACCGTCGAGCATTCTTCAATTTTGCCCAGTGTCATTGCATAAGACTTAGCTGTCGGATTTATACTCTTAATCCTCGCCAGAATGCATGTCCGGATGTACCAGTGGAAACAAGGAAGAAATGGAATCTCGGCTATAAGCTTATATAATCTCGTTGCATTGCACTCCACCTTATGCTTGAGCTGCCTCCGAAGAGTCGTCATCTTCACACCTTTTCCCATCAAAGTACCATCGTCGCCATTTCCTATAAAATTCTCATCAGGAAAGATCTTTACTTCAAGAATTTTCAAGCAGATATGAGAAATCCTATCTTAGGGCTTCTTTCAAAATCGGAACAAAATGCGTCATATTCCATTCGTTTGTTTGCCTTCTGTAATTTTTCGAGTGGTGATTCTCCAAGTTATTTTTAATTAAATAAAGAATATGAGGAATGTTGAAAGTTTATCCGTTAATTTAAACAACGTTTCCTAATTTTTTTTTGCTTGTTTATAAATGAAATTATTCTTAAAGTTACTTTTAAATATATTAAAAATTTTCTCGCTTTCATACTTAACAAATCCTCTCCTTCCAAAAAATTGCAGACAGTAGAGGGAAGGGGAAAAGGAAATTTTTAATGAAGATGATTAACGTACATAGTGTTGAAAATCGTCAGCCTGAATTATTAACGCATCCAAAAAGAAGACGTTAATTAGTTACTATTCTAGGAATTGGTTTTAATTGCAAGAACTCGTAATGAAAATCGTGTGTAAGAAGCGCGCCACCGTTAAAATTGCAACGAGTTAGGCAGCTTACTTCCAGACAAACACCTGAGCTTTGGAAAAAAAAGCAACCCCTAAATGAAAGAAAAATATTTTGAAATTAAAATATCTTAGGTTTTTAAATGAACTTTTTCCCCTCCTCGATACATACATATCCTTTAATCCACTCTTTATTAAATTGTATCTTCTTTACTAAACTTTTCTTGAAAAATGTTCTACTTCTTATGCTTCCTCTATTACTGATTAAAATTCCTATACCAGTTACGCTTTAAAAAGTTAATAAAAATGAAATTTCCAAAAAAAAATTCTTATAATCATAGTCTACCCTCAAGCGTGTTTGCCTTTCGACATCTTTATGAATGTAATTAATTCGTCAATTTATTCGCAATAAAAATTAACGTAGGGAGCTCCAGGTTCAGGCATTTTTAATAACTTGATAGGCAAATTTGTCTTTTTTAAGGTTGTAAAAATAGCGTTGTTGAAAGTATCTCATTAATGAGTTAATGTACCAAATTATCAGTTTTTCCCAGTGATTACAGCATATTCAAATGAACGATTAAGTTAAGACTCTTCGGCGATGACCCTGAAGAAAAAATTACTGCGAAATCATTGCATTAATTAAGATTCATTGGTTAATACTTGCCATAGATAATGTTCTCAGTGTCGTCTATAAAAAGTAAACTTTAATAACTGTGTCTTAGATTACAAATTAATTAATCATATTTATTTATAAATGTCGTAAAAAAGAAGTGATTTACTGTTTAATTATGAGGAGAACAGAAAACTTAGATAAAGACAAAAAAAAACTTGTCGGAAAAAAAAAAGTTTTTCGGTCTTCTTATGTAAATAATAATTAAAATTTAATTCATGCTAAGGGGGTTCCTTTATTAAATTTCTGGCAGAATTATCAGCAGCAATTATGTTCTTAGGGATTAGTTTTAGAAAAGAGTGCAACATGAGGAAACAAAAACAAACAAACATCATATGAGAAGAAGAGTATATGCAGAAATCACTTATTTTTCATAATTTTTTAAAATCCTTAGGATACGAATCATCTTATTAATTAGTTAATAGAACATTATTTTTGTAGCATATTTGTATCAAAATTCAGAAAAGCGGCCAAATCCATTTAAGACTATTTAAAATAGAAATTAATGTAACTCTAGTGAATATTTAAATAAAAATTTTGAATGAACGTTGTTTAAGACTATCAAGTACTGAGGTTTATTCCAAATATTGAATTCTATATACTGCGGGATAAAATCAAGAAAAGTCTGTAAAAATAATCGATCTGAGAGAGAGATAACTCAAAATGATTGAAGCGGAAAAAGGGGGTTCCAGATGCTCTTGTAACATGTGACAGCATTCAAATTCTTTGGCACTAGAAGCTGTCTATTGAATATTTGATCGGTGTGTGCTGAGAAGCTAAATAAGATTCTTCGAATATATCAGCACCATTTTCACGCGAAATCGATGTAAATGATCGCAATCGTCTTCCTTTCTACGACTGAATTCCGATGACGTCCACCAATGCCACGTTTCAGTGGCGTTGACAAAATGCATACCATTTCTGAAAGAATTCTATTGGCTTTCATTGTTATTTTCACATGAAGTAATAAATGTAAACATGGAAAATAAATAATAATAGTTAGAAACCATTCTTTTGCAATAATAAAAAATTTAAATAATATTTCTTATTTGTTTGTGCATCGTGAATTTATTTAAACTTTATAATAAATGAAAACTATGAATATTAAGAAAAGCATTGTAAAAGTTCAGAGATCACCTTTAAAGCAATATTAATGTGATTCTAAGATTAAAAGCCATCAACGGTTTTCCGCGTGTTGACCCATGGTTTATAATTTTAATTTAATTACAAAATGGTTTTTAACTTTTATCTCTCAAATCAAAATTAAAAAAGTAAAATAAGAAACACGTATTCATTTATGTCACGACATTCCTCATAATAGCCATAAAAAGTTATTTGATGTCCTTAATATGTTGGGTTTTTGACGAAAATGGTGTCTTCTCCTTAGAATGATCAAAAATTTTTAATTGACATTCCCGAGAAACTTCCTTTTGATCTGCTATAGTTCACATTTATGAAATCCACATACAGGGGGTTAGGTTATATACAGGGAGTTTCTAAATGGAAGGACAATAAGTACCTACCGTTTTCTCGTGGCATAGCGCAGTTCATTATGTGAAGTGTTGGTGCAGAAAGTTCTTAAATGACATAACGAAGCAATTTAAATTTTGAGTTTTCGACATTTTCGATAAGGAACATTTTGTTTCTATTGATGGATGGAATCACACTATGTGCTTATTGTCCTTCCATTTAGAAACGGCATGCACTAAACCGGTTTGCATATTTGGGTTATATTTGTCGAATATCTAGAAAAATACTTCAGGGGTGCAAAGAACATGTTACATCTCATATATTTCAGCGAAAGATTTGTCCCAAAGGCAAATAGGGGACCAGCAACAAATTGAAAAAAAAATGTTTGGGATCACCCTGTAAAAAATAATGTTTGAAATGCATTGTAGCTGTAGCATATGATTAGGAGGCTTCTTTTACTTATCTGTGTTCATTTGTATGAGGATAGCACGTATATTTCATGCAGATATAAAGGTTTCTTTAAAACATAGAAATTTTATTGTAAGTTTTTTGTTTATGATATGCAGGGTTTTCAACTTGTCCACCCACTGTAGGTTAAACATATAAGTTGTGGCTATTAAATATCCTGACTAATACAAATACTCACAAACTAATCAAAATTCTATTTGGATTCAAAGTAATCTCCACCGGACACTACACTTTTGAGTCGGTTTGCACAAATTTGTAAAACATCTTTGCTCTAAGGCAAATCTTTGAGAAATCCTGGGAGTATGCAAAGATGTCTACGCTTGCTTTGTGGACCTCGAAAAAGCATATAACAGAGTTCCTCGGGAGAAGCTCTGGCAAGTGTTGCAAGAGTATGGAGTTGATTGGCAACTACTGGCTGCTATCATGTCTCTGTATGAAAGCGCTGAGATTTGTGTCCGGATAAATGGCATTAAGTCAAGACCGTTCACCGTGGGTGTTGGACTCCGCCTAGGGTGCGTACTGTCGCCCCTCTTGTTCATTATCTTTATGGACTGGATAGACAGGGGCAGCCGAGGCGATGAGCGTGTTTGTGTGGGTGACTGCTTGGTGGAGAGGTTGCTCTTTGTTGACGACCTTGTCCTTTTTGGGTCTTCTCAAGTTAACCTTCAGCATGCACTAGACCGGTTTGCAGCCAAATGTGAAGAAGCTGGGATGAAGATGAGTGTGGGTAAGACTGAGGTTGTAGTCCTTTCAAGACAGCCTGCTCAGTGCGCTCTCCATGTTATGGGAGCCCCATTGAGACAGGTGGAGAAGTTCAAGTATCTCGCGATAGCATTCATGAGTGCCCACCAAGAAGATGTCAAGGCAAAGAAGGAAGCCTATTTACTATAGCTTGCAAATATGTCACCTTCGAGTCGAGTGTGGTATACTGAGGCGCGAAAAGCAGCAGCAAAGACAGTATCAACAGCTAAAGCCAAGGCCTGGGAGAAGTTCGGGGAGAAATTGGAGGCAGACTATGGCTCGGTTAACAAGGTATTCTGGCAGATTGTGCGCCGCCTCCGTGGAGAGAAGTCTCTTTCATCACAAACTATTAAGAGTTCAGATGGGAAGCTTCTGAAAACGGAGGAGAGCGTATGTATAAGTGGAATGAATACTTTGCATCTATTCTTAATCCGGTGACAGCAACAACTGAGGTACATGAGGTGCACCTTGGAGCGGAGAATAGTCATGGTAGTATCAACGAAGTAGAAGTCAGATGGGCAATTAAGTCCCTGAAGTCTGGCAAATCTGCAAGTGATGATGAAATCCGGTCTGAGATGTTAAAGGCTTTAAATCAGGATGGTATCATGTCTCTGACTCGGGTGTGTCAGGTTGCTTGGATATCTGGCCAGGCCTCTAAGCAATGGCAGATAGGAATTATGATACCTATCTTCAAAAAGGGAGATCAGAGAGATTGCAACAATTATCGAGGCATCTCTTTGCTCAGCGTTCCTGGAAAGTGTACGTTAAGTGTCTGGAGAAGAGAGGTCGGGAAATAGTCGACTCCAAACTGTCGGGGGAAAAGTGTGGTTTTCGACCCGGCCGAAGCACGACGGATCACATCTTTGCTCTAAGGCAAATCTTTGAGAAATCCTGGGAGTATGCAAAAGATGTCTACGCTTGCTTTGTGGATCTCGAAAAAAAATATTTGACTATGTGGATTCCATAAATATTAACTACTGCAGATCACAAGAAAGTTTCCCCAGAATTTTATTTGATAAAGCCGGCATGGGTCGTAGGCTTTCCAATTCTCGAATCCGTCGGGTCATTGGTTCGATTCCCGCCGTGGGCATGGAGTTTGTGTTTTTTCCCCAGAATGAGTAAAAAAAAATAATCACGTTGAATTCTCGGATTGTGTACAGATATTAATCATGTGAAATGGAGAAATGACCTACGGTAGTTGTCGACGCGTCCATAAAACATAACCAAACAAAAAAAAACAATTATTTGATAAACCTTGATCACCCCAAGAAGAAGACGTCTTTTTCATAAAAAAACAACAAAAAACAACGTATTATAGACATAAAAAAATCTTTCTGAAATGCCGTGGTTTCTAAATACCTCCAAACTATATAATGCAAAAAATACAGTTGCTTCATCCCACAGTGAAAAATATTTTACACCTTCTCCAAAATGTATTTAATAATTCATTTCATTTCCTGTTTTAAAGGACAATACTATGGTCACAAAATGTGAAAAATGCTAAAATTCTGAACGCAATTCCTAATAGCGTCTATCTTGAATAACGGATGACATCAACGGAAGCATTTTTTTTTTTTTGCTTAACAGTGTAAATTAATACATCGCACGCGATATTAATCATCAATACATTAATTAATATAACTACCGGATTTCAGTAAGTATGTATTGATGATGATTAATCTCGCGTGCGATGTATTAATTTACACTGTGAAGCAAAAAACAATGCCTCCGTTGACGTCATCAAGATGGACATTCCGCAGTTGGAAATTGCATTCAGAATTTTCGTTTTTTCATACATTTAGTGTTCGAATTAAAAAAAGAATTTTATTATGTCACGATGTTATTAATCGCTAATCTGTCGATTTAAATAAAGTTGTATGTGACCGTAAAGTCATCCTTTAAGGCAAACGTCATCCTCTAAGACACTCTTAGCTTTAATTAAATGGTTTGCTATGAATATTAGCAAGTGTAATAGAAATTAACTTGTGATTTTGGAGTTCACTTTATTTTCTGTCGTGACGAAAGAACTGCTATAGTTACAAAATAAATCCAAAAGTAAATGGGAGCTTTTTTATGACGCCTTCTTTTAGAATCTAAAAATTTCCTTTTAATAAAAGACCCGAAGGTGACTGTGGAACGCCTTAAAACCTCCTCATTGAAAGTATAACGACGGCCATCTTAGCCGCGAAAGGAGAGACACTTTGGAGAGGCGTCCAAACATGTAATAGAAATTCGGTGGGAATTGAGCTGCAGTTGGCGCACCGAGTGCGGTGGAACTTAACAGCGCAGGTCGAGCCATTTATTTCCAACTGGTGCCGCCGTGACCGGTTCATCTGGACGCAGCAGATGACAATCGGTGGGTATCCGGCATGACAGAAAAACCGAGCGTACGACCGCTGATTCTGTTTGCGTTCTCTTTCCACGGGCGCGGCGGGTGGGCGCAGGGCGGCCCGGCAGAAGGGGAGATGATTGTGGGATGGACGCGATTGCTTGGGCTCACCACGGATCACAAACACTGCTTTCTAAAGAAAGAGATTGGAAGAAAAATTTAAAAAAAAAAGAAAAAGAGATGGAGAGAGGAAAGAGAGAGAGGGAGAGAGAGAGAGAGAGAGAGAGAGAGAGAGAGAGAGAGAGAGAGAGAGAAAAGAAAGAAAGTACTTCACTGTAGGAATTCAAGTTATTTATAGAGCCCGGTGGTTGTGATAGGGGATCGGGAGTACATTCCTTTCCTTCACGACATCGGCAAGCGTGGAGGTTTGAATCAAGAAAAATTTTATTGAATGGCATCGAGGTTAAAATTACAAAAGACGAAAGCACCAGGCGTTCCGCATGCAAGCTGCTAGAGCAGATCGGAATCATGTAAAATTTTGCATTCTAATTCTTTCAGCCGCTGATAAAAGATTATTTATTCTTGTTGCTATGGATGCATTTGCCTAGAAATTTCTTCTATGATTTATCGGTGGAGAGCTGCTCTCCCACCGCCCGCCTAGGTATCAATAATTTTCAGCTATAAACTAACGCCATACAATAGCTCCAGAAAATATTAATTCCACGCTGAATGATAACCCGCATTTGTATGTTAAATTTTGCGCCAGTTCATTTAATGAAAACCAAAGTTAATGAATGATAATGCCATCATTCTTTAACATGGAAGACATATAAATGCGCATAAAAGATCGCAATGGGTAGCTTTCTAATGCAAACAAAGGCCATAAAACCCCATTTCTGGCTTTGAAATCTGCAGGGTCTACCTTAAGCGCAGCAAACTCAATTACTGCAAAATTAAACTGCAAAACTTAGAAGCTTTATTCGACTGACATGAAAATTCATCCTAAATAAGTTTTTGAATTAGGAAAAGAAATTTCGTATTTCTTATGAATAATCCGTAAAGAAAATAGTTATAATTTTCCTTCTCAAACATGTCTTTATGCATAATAATTATTAAATATACTTAATTTTTAGAAAGAAATCCACTATGATAATAATAAATTAGAAACCCATTATTATTTTTACAATACAGAAATCACGAAAGCTGTTAAAATTACGAGTTGGTTGAATGTAATTGAAAATATTAGAAAATGTTCGGTTATCAGGTCCATGTTTTTTGTATTTAGTTTGTTTCGAAACCTTGTTCTTTGGGAAATACTAAGGTCGATTTACAGACCTCAAAATAGTCATTTATATGAGACTTGAGAAAAATTTTAAAAGATTTTTTTAAAGGACATTAAAACTCTATGGTTCATTAAGATAGTGGTTGTAATGATTTATATTGCTTTGATTTCAGGGAGGGCTCGCAAACCATAAAAAATTAGAATAATAATGATACAATCCGTTTAATAATCACGAACTTCTAATTTATTTAAATAAAAATATGAAACGTAATACTGTATTTAGAATATGCAAAACAGGTCTGTCTGGCATATCACATGACATTTGAAACGTTAAAATTCCTAATGACCACGTGACTCCTTCCCCTACAATTTCGACACCACAGGTACAATTGGGCCAAAACAAAATTCTTTTATAATATCGATCTTGCCTGGAGAAATCCGCATACCGAATTGCACTCCTTTACATATGTATACAGGGTGTATCTGCATGAATTCCTTGCAGCCAGAGAAGCAACATATGTCCCATGAACATAGGGTCACAAACGCTTCCTTCTGGAGATACAACCGTGCGACGTTGTCCTACAACAGCTGGCGCAATTGTCACATAAAACCCGTTCAGCGTTACAAACTAGGTTTATTTCCGGCTTGTACAGTAAAAGAACAGTCCAGATGTGCTATAGTACGTGCTCGCAATGACCTCCGTTAGATTCCACTCAGGCCTGCACACGTCGCTGCATTGACTGGCGAACCCATTGGAAAATACCGGGTGTGTTACGGATGACATCGCAATTGTCCATGATCCGATGGCGAAGAGTATCAAGGGTTTTCAAGTGGCCCCACAATAAAAAGTCTAAGAAGTCTTCATATCCGGAGAACGTGCTGGTCACGGTATTGGTCCTTCACGGCCTATCCATCGACGAGGGTAGGTGGCATCTAAGAAGTCTCTACTGAGTCGGCTGAAATGTGGTGGTGCACCGTCATGCATGAAGGTTGGATGAGATTATCACGCACGTCTCGAATATCGGTATAAAAATGATGGTGAATCGGTTGTATCTCCAGAAAGAAGCGATTGTGACCCTATGTTCATGGGACATACACTGAATGACCAATTTATTAGAGACACCCCGCTAATAGCGTGTTGCGCCTCCTTTAGCGGCGAGAACTGCCTGAATACGTGCCGGCATGGATTGAACAAGGTGTTGAAACCGTTGTGGAGGAATAGTAGCCCAGGCTGACATCACAGCGTCCCGTGATTGGGAAGGTTGGACGGTAGTGTGGGAAGGCGTCGTATGGTTCTCTCCGCTTCATCCCATAAATGCTCGATCGGGTTGAGATTGGGTGACCGAGCTGGCCACGGAAGCAAGTAGAAGTCCGCGTCAAGTTCCTCGAACCAGTCCAAGACCATTCGAGCATGGTGACCATTGTCTTGCTAAAGCTGTCCGTCACCATCAAGGAACACAGTCATCATGAACGGGTGCACCTGATCAGCAACAATGTTCAGGTTGTGTGTCGCATTCAGGGATGTGTCTACAGGTATCAGAGGACCCAGTGTGTCCCAAGAGAAGATACCCCAGACCAGCACTCCTCCTCCACCGCCTGTACGGTTGTCTGCTGACAGGATGGGTCCATGGCATAGCCTTCGTTTTGCGAAATTTCGTGAGACTCTGCGTAGCACGGCAGTACTGATATAAAAAATTGCTGTTGTGATATTAGTTTTTAGCTCAGCAATCGTGAGTGGACTATTCACGTAAATCACATTTTTCAGATAACTCCATAGGAAGAAATCAGGGGGAGGTGATAAATCTGGCGAGTGAGGGGGCCACAATCTCCGGGAAATGACATTGTTTAAAAAAAGGAAGGATAACTGTTTTAAAAAAAACACCTAAAGTTTGTCTGGTAAAACGAACACGCAAAAATGGACGTCATTTCCAGTTTGTCTGCTAAAAATAAAAGCCAACATTAACTAATCTCTGTAATACTTTTAAATTCTCAAACGGTACTTTTACGGGCAGCTAAACTTTGATCTGCGCAATTTTAAATTCAACCTGTACTATATAGAACAGATGGGCCAATCAAAATGAAAGTCTAAATTTTACCTTCTAACTTTTACCCCTGTAACTCCGACTCCAGGAGCCAATCAAAATCAAACTAAACAGTGAAGCAAGAGATTTCCATGCTAAGTTACGGTCCAAATTTCATCCTTCTACTTCAAAAGATGTAAAAAATATGAAGGGGGACGGACTGACAGACAGACAGATGGACAGATAGATGAACATTGGAAAATCAATAATTACTCCTTTCTTCAGCTTCTTAATAAAACAAAGCAAAAATGGATATGTTACATAAGAAAAGTACCCAGAAATTATAAAGGAATTTAATGTAGTTTTTAAAACTCCTTACGATTCGATGTTTTGAAATATTTATTATAGACAATTTCATTTATCTGACGATATACGAGACGTATTCAGAAAGTAAATTCCATTTTGTAATAAAAACAAAACTACTACGTATTTTTTCTTTACCAGATTCTATATACCTTTAACTATTTTTCCACATAGTTTCTAAGTTTATTTAAACACTTGTCATAGCAGTCAAATAACTTCTGCATGCTAACTTCATAGAAGCCTGCCGAGAGTGAGGAAAGCCACGCAGTTTTCACTTCTTCATCGTCGCTGAAGTGTAGGTTGCCGACGAACTTTTTTAGATACCGATACAGGTGGTAGTCACTGGACGCGAGGTCCGGACTGTTAGGCGGGTGGTCAAGCTGTTCCCAACAAAAAAGACTCATTAATTGGGAACTACTTGACCATCATTTGTTTGTTAGGGAATCATAATTAGCTGAATCACCTTCTGTATCCAATTTTTTTGGCTACACAAACCTATTTTCCTCCATACTCTTCTTAATGACTTAATGCTACCTAAATGTCAATAAGGTCAATCTTCTTCCGATAAGGACAGCTGGTTCGCACAAGGGATATTTTTAGAGAGATGATCTCATTTTCCTCGAGAAGAAACTCAATTACTGCTCTTTGTGATTCACAATACTCAAAGACCATTTTGAAAGGTAATTGTTTCGTTGCTACCAAGTAGAAGGCGTTGAATCGACATGAGAAAGTGCGGGAAAATATACAGCGTATATTTATTAGTCGAGAAAAAGTTGGATTGCAGTACGAATGTCCATCATGTATGTGGGATATACAAAATATTTCATAAGACTAATATATTTACTCATCGTATAATTTGGGAGTTATATAGGAGTTCCATTCTACCCTGTTGTTTCTATTTTCCTATGTGAAAAAGATCAATACCCACTTCGAGTGTGGCTCCTAATCAAAGGAGAAGCCATATTGCAAGACAGCTACCTTGTAAAACCCATTGAATCTCTGGCATTCGATTAAAGAGCATCTTAAGGAGAACAAGCTCCAGTCATCTGCCCAGCGTGGCTCTTCTTCTCTTTCGGAGGAATTTATAGCGGACTTTCCTTTCGCTTTCTTTCCTCGCAAGAACATATTAAAAACCAAGAATCAACACAACGATCCCGAAATTTGTTATTGCCCAAACATCCCTCGATCCCAAGTAGCCATAAAATTCTTAACCTTCCTTCTCTTGCTCTTCCCTTGGCGCTTCCTTTTTTATGGCTTGCCTGTATACTTTCTTTTCTTACATTTTTCACACTTGTCAAAAAAATGTTTAAAATTTATACCATACCCTTCTAAGGGTCATAAAATTCTTTGCAGGCAGCTATTGTACAAAGACAAACATCACCTTATGAAATCTGTTAGTGAATTCATCTTATCCATCATGGAGATGAACTTACATAGTTTTAATTTCATTCAGTAAGGTCTCAGACCAACTGCCTATATTTTATTTATACTTTTAACTTTGTAGTCTAATAGTGAATAATTGAAACGTAACAATATTCGTAATATGAAACAAAGTTCAGCCGAACAGAACATGTAAATTATTAAATCAGTTTACTTTGAATTTCAAAAATTGTTCGTTTCAATTTAGTATAATTGTATTGTCTGTTGTCAATTGACATAATTAATCGCAAGGCTTCTTATAAAAGTAGGATGGTTTTCACTGTATTTGAGGCACCAAAATAAATATTGTATAGCCTAGAAACATCAAAGTAGGGTCAGATCCTACCATTTTCGATTCAGCGCCCTGATGAGAGTCTGCCATGTTTTTTTAACATTGTTTAGATACACTCTGAAACCCAAATTTTATTCTACAGCTTCTAATAAACCCAATAAGCAACATGAAAATAGACGCCAGACAGTTTCCATCAGTTTGATAGTGTGAATCCATACTGATTGTGGCATGTTTTAGTCCGAGTCAATATATCACTAGCTAAAAAACGTGATTCATCGAATACATTTTCAGTTCTCAAGGAAACAACTTCTATTTCCCTTCCCCATACGATTTTTAGGTTCTTTGTAGGACGCATTTGTAGTGGCAAGGAAATCTCCTCGATTATATGTCGTTTTTTTCACTGTGGTTGCGAACACGGATACACCTGATATAATGTGCTCTTTACTCGATAATCCTGTGTCTTCAACGATCCTCTCCGGTCATTGCTGTGCTCTAACATCAACCGCTCTTAGTACAATACAAACAGCTTATTTTGTTGGGATGCATTATTCATTGTACAAATATCCAAAAGAGGATTTTACAAATTCTTAATGTGTATAAATTCATTCCAACGAAGTGTATAAATGATTGATGGGCAACAAAACATATGGTCATTTTTATTCATTGTGACTGCTATTAGTAATACGACAGACATCCGCCCGAAAACATCCATGATAGTTTTTTAATTAATCCCACCTAAAGCCAGTCAATACCCAAACAAAAGCAATCTTGTATCTTGGTGTCACTTGATCAACTGCGAGGATGGCGAGCGTTTTTGTCACTTCAGTAAAAAATAATCCACGGAGATCAGATATTAAGCCAAGATAGCCAAGGCAGCAGCCCTACTCCACCAATCTACTGATTAGATAAACCACACCTTCGTGTGAGTTAGAGAAGGTTGAGATCTTTGCTGGGAGTGAAATATATGAATCCGTTTGTAAGTGTGGAATGACAAACTCCAAAGCAAATTCAGATTACGACGATATCGACAATTGTACTCCTCATAAGAAGAAACTGATTTCATATGGGATATTTACCACATCACTTCTCATGTTCAGCATTTTAGTGTGGGTGATTGCATTGTGTAGAGGTTCTCTTTGCTGACGATCTTATCCTCATTAGGTCTTCTTGCATTGACATTCAACATTGACTAGATCGGTTTGCAGTCAAGTGTGAAGGGACTGGGATGAAACTCGTGTGGCTAACAACGAGATCCTGGTCCTCTCAAGACAGCCTATTCAGTTTGCTCTCCATATTAGGAGAAGGACCATTGAGACAGGTGGAGAAGTTCAAGTAATCGGGACTGTATTTACAAGTGATGGGCGGCAGGACAGAGAACTGCTCGAATCGGTGCAGCAGGCTACGTAACACGCGATCCGTAGTAAAAAAATATGGAGCTAGGAAATAAAGCCAAGCTCACTGTTTTCAAATCTCTTTGTCTCCGTTCTTATCTATGGTCAAGAGTTTTATATAATGACCGAAAATATGCAATCGCGGGTGCAAGCTGTTGAAATGAGATCACTGAGAGATGCAGGTGTCAACCTACTAGAAAGAATTTACAGCAGCACGATAAAGGAGTCTTTTGGTGTTGAGCCGCTACTTCTCGGCATTAGAAGTCTCAGTTCATAGGTATAGCTATGTGATATGGATGCCGCAAGCTGGTTTTCCTAGGCAGTTAGTTTTCTCCCAGCCAAGAGACCAAGATGTCTGCATGAAAAAAACAGGTGACTAGATTACGTGGGGAATCGAATCGTTCGGGTATTACCATTGAGAACATGCGCCTGATAGCGGAAGATCGCTATCACTGAAGATCCGCCATAGGCCTGTAGCCTCCTAACAGATTAGCGGGTTTGAAACGTAAGTAAATAAGTACAATGATATCTTCACGTATTTTATTTATTAAAGTTTCAAGATAAGATATCAAGGATTAAGGAGTCAATATCAAGGCTGTCTAGCTTAAAGACCTGATACTGGATGAGGCTTTTTTTTATCTTTTGGAGTTTTGTATCGTATCTTACATGAAAGACAATATGTTCTTTTTCCCATTTCTAACGGCGACAACGTGTGACCAATGCAGAAATAGGTTATATCTTACCTAAGTAGCTTATATACTTCTGCATTCCTCATTCCTTTGGTCAGAAAGAGCTTATATTCTGGATGTCTATTATATCACGGAAGGTAGACGCTTAGAACATTTATGGAGGAATAAAATTTGGTTAACTTGAATTTCTCATTTGGTATGTCAGCGACTTTATTCTTTATTTCATTACTGAATTGCGAACGTTTGAAATGAATCAAAGGAATTTTGAAAAACACTAGACTTATCAAATCTCGACATCTTAATGGAAACTTTCCTAAAGATGATCTTAAAATTAAATCTGCATAGAGATAAGACAACAATATAAAATAAATAATAATGTGGCCATTGATAACTGAATTCATTAAAAAGTGTATTATAGGCAGTAAAAAAGGCATACCCAACGAAATGCGAAATACTCGTAATATCATCATCTCTTGCGCTTGAAAATTATCTTCCCAAAGGAATGAGGAATGAAGAAGAAAAAAGGGCAGGGCACAAAAATCCTAGGATAATACAAAATTGGACACAGAGTAGTATGACGCTGAAAAAAAGCTGAGGTTTCGAGTAGAGAATATTCTTTGTCAGTGCAAAAAATAAAAGGGTAGTCTCTATCCAGAACGCCAGCCTTTTTCAGGGTATTACCACTCTGTGTTCTTTCCAAAGGAAGTAAGAGTTTATCGTTTTTATATTTTAAACCCAGTGAATTTTTCGCAAAAGAAAGAAATTAGGAAACTTCTAGCGGATTCGTTTCACTAGTGCAAATTAGTGATAGTATTGAAAACAGTGTTTTCATGACAAGATATGTGAACGTTAAGATCCCAGTATTTCAAATAAAAATTTAATAAGCTTAGCATCCCCAATGCAGAAGCTGTAATTAGTTTTCTTGGTGAAATTCGCTAGAACAGGCATTTTCGTTTTGAACCGCCTTTTGTTAAAGAAGCAAAAACATTTTAAAGTAGATAAAACGAAAGCAAATTAAGGGCCTTTATTGGTGTTGCTTTGTCCGTGAAGAGGTTTATTTTTGAAGTGAACTGAATGTTTAAACTTTGCTGCTTAAAGTAGATGTTGTAATACCTATTATTTCTCTTTAAGAAGTATGGATTGACCTACGCTTAAAAGCCTATCAAACTGAAGATTAAAATTTTCAAAATCATTACTTCTCAAGTGATACTTAAGTTTTATGGAAGGAGGGATTAATCTAAATAATGACGTTATTCCAATTTATTTTATACATTGAACTTTTACCATCATATCTGACTGGAGAGTTTGTCAGTATCTGAGAGGGAAGTTATCAAAATTTGGTAGTGTGTGATTCATCTGGATAAGTCGACGTGAGAGCAATATTCAGCGATTAACAGTAACTTTATTGAAGTAAATGACTTTAAATTTGAAATTCTCTTAAAATGGAAATTGTAAATCATCATATAGATCTTTTCTTCTACTCTGTCTGAAAGAAATTTGATGGACCTTTAATGGTATTATGGGTAGGTGTTATTTTATAATTAAAGTATCGATGTCTCTATTCTAATACTACACATAATAGTTATTGCGAATTTTATATTGATGCCGTAGTCTCGATGTTTCTTCATTCAGAAAAATGATTTGTATTTAAAACATTCCGAGATAATAAAATGGTATAGCTTTTATTTTTTTCTTTCAAATTACAATGAATTCTGTGTATATGTTTAGAAGCATTAATTTATTAAATATTAATTAGTTAATTAATGTAATAAAAGCAAACCGCCATCTGATGGGTGACAGCCCACTACCAGCAATTGGTAATTAATCATATAAAAATAAATCAAAGTCAAAACTGTCTGCTCTACTAACGCAAATCCATGCCATTATTGTAAACATGACAAGCAGCAAAGTATTAATAATACTGTGTTAAAGAACTTTCCGAAATATTTTTCGTGTTGAAGTTCAAGAATATATGTATACGAGGATAAGTCAATAAATATGTTGCAAAGCTGGACAGAGAAAATAGTACTCAGAATAATTGCCTGAATTTAGGGCATTATGAAAGTGTATTTCTCTCCTTTTCGTACGTACCTTAAGAATGTCGTGTTTAATTGGTCCCATAGGGACAGTGCAGAAATTCCGTCATCCTGTAGAGTTTGTAACAGATGCCACAATACATCATTTGAACAAATGAACCGTGATGACGATGGAAGACGTAGCCCATGCTGAGTGACATATAGTTAGAAGACCATGCATTTCTTTTCTCATACACTCCTTAATCACACTCCTTCTTTTACTGACTGCCGCTAACTAAGGATAGACTGCACGGATAGCACCTCGTCTGGACTTTCTAGCCTACACGACATATACGCTGCATTTTAAATTACACTGAATGACTAATTTATTAGAGACACCCCGCTAATAGCGTGTTGCGCCTTCTTTAACGGCGAGAACTACCTGAATACGTGCCGGCATGGATTCCATAAGGCGTTGAAACCGTTGCGGAGGAATAGCACCCAGGCTGACATCACAGCGTCCCGTAATTGGTGCAGGCTGAATGGTAGTGTGGGAAGGCGTCGGATGGTTTTCTCCACTTCATCCGATAAATGCTCGATCGGGTTGAGATCGGGTGACCGAGTCGGCCATTGAAGCAAGTGGAAGTCCGCGTCATGTTCCTCGAACCAGTCTAAGACCGTTCGAGCACGGTGACAGGGACTATTGTCCTGCTGGAACTGTCCGTCACCACCAGGGAACACAATCACCATGAATGTGTGCACCTGATCAGCAACAATATTCAGGTAGTGTATCGCATTCAGGGATGTGTCTATGGATATCAGAGGACCCAGTGTGTCCCAAGAGAAGACACCCCAGACCAGTACTCCTCTTCCACCCGCCTGCACGGTTGTCTGCTGAAAGGATGGGTTCATGGCCTCGTGCTATCTGCGCCAGATGCGCAGTCTGACGTCCGCCTGATGAAGTAGGAACCGCGATTCGTCGGACCAGGCGACCTTCTTCTACTCATCCAGTGCCCAGTGGCGATGCCTGTGTGCCCATAGCAGGCGCGTTTTCCTATTTTGCGGTGCAGCGACGGTACCCGTACTGGTCGCCTGTTGTTAAACACAGCTCGGTGCAAGGTGCGCCGCACCGTGTGCTCCGAAATGGGTTGGGATGCTCCCTCAATGAACTGCGCTGCAATTTGTTGGGCTATTCCAGTCCTGTTGCTGTGGATGATTCGTGCCAGTCGCCGTTGGCCTCGTTCATCCTCGGCCCTGTTTCGTCTGGAGTTGTGTTTGTTGGAGGTTGTTTTTTGGCATAACTGCCATTCACGGAATACCCTTGACACTGTTGCACGGGAAAACCCGAGGAGGTTCGCGGTTGCAAAATGCTCAACTGCGCCCGTCGAGCTCCAACGATCAAGCCTCGTTCAAAGTCGGTCAAATCCTTGGATTTACTCATATTCAGTCCACTTCTGCTGCTGAATGAAACTTGTGATTCAATGCATCCCTTTGATACACCGCTTCGGCCTGTTTCATTGTTTGGGTGTCACTGAGAAGCCGATCCATTTTCTGTAAGAGGTGTCTCTAATAAATTGGTCGTTCAATGTATATTCGGTATTTCGATTTTTGCAACTTTTTCGTTGATTTGCCCTTGTGAGTGTGCAATATGCAGTACTGAAATGAAAAGACGAGCTGTATTATTCTGTACTTTAATACTAGCGCATAATGTAGTTGCTTCTTGAAAAACTAATCCAGTAATCACTGAAAGAAACGCTACATAATCCTTAAGGCAGCTAACGTTCTAACAGCTTCCTGACACACCATTAACCAAATTTATAGTTTGGCTGACAAATCGAAGCACCCCGAAGCATGCGTCCGATCGGAATGAAATTAGTGTAGAAATTGGAATTGGAGATGATGAAATAAAAGTGCATTTAACCGAGATGCTTGCCGATTTAAGACGGGGGATCGAGGAATACAAAATCCTTACTTCGTTCTGTAAGGATACTGATATTCCAGATTTTTGAGAGAGAAAAAAGCAATGTATTTGGACGAACATTTTACTATTGTGTTGGAAATGTTCCCTTGCTGACTTTACAGAATATGACACGGTCTCGTAAGATATGTGACTGTTAACATCCCTCTTATAATTATTAGGAGGGAAAATAAGTGAATACCCTTTCGAACATTGCGAACTTGAACTGCTCCTTATTGGAGTTCTCCTCTACGGGAATATCTACTTCATGCACTACAAATCTGATACTCCTTACATATGTGCTCCAACCCTATTGGTATAACATGTTTTAAGAAAAAAATAAGAATATTTAATTGGGGCTTCATAAATTTTATTCGACCTTAAATAAAGGGGAAATAGAACGTTGGATTTTTAGTTTTCCTACTTCTTTTAAGACAATCCGTGAAGCACTCAGCAAAAGAGACTCATTAATTCCGAGTTGACATCTGGAGTGCAGATGAAATAAAATTTCACTTTGTTATGTCAGTTTTAAAATGTCAATAATGAGGTTGCTCAAAAAATAATAATGTACCACGTTTTCTTTTTTCTCAATCAGTAAAATTTAGCATGCTGCAAATTAGAACTTTACGAATTTCTGCACGGCAAACCTATAGATGACTAAGCTGTAAGACCAGATGTATTAAAAGTATATTAGGGTCCAGGCATTCATATAGAAATATACTTGTCCTTTTTTATATCAAAACGGTACTTACTTATAAAATACGCCACTGAAATAGCGCTATTTGCCTGTGAACGACTGGCGTAACAAACAACAAAGTGTAATTGAATTTTTGATTACGAAGAAAGAAATGTGTGCTGTGTATAAAGTTGTGCAGTCGATAAAACACTGCTGTATCGCTGATTTTTAAAGCTCCAGTGTGTGGCGTGAAGGAGCTGCATGGTCGGAGCGCTGGTAAAGGAAACGTTTCATTGAATGCACTTGTTTCCCATTATACATTTGATGGGAATTTTGTGAAAATGTAGTATGCGTAAATAAAATGTTTGTGAGTAATTTTCATATACAGGGTGTATCTAACTTCTGGTGGTGGTTCCCTACAGCGAAATGAAAATAAAGTTCATATAAACATGGTTCGGATAACGAACCATAAAGTTTGACATTTCGGCAGTTAAAAGTGAAGTTTCAGAGCTGGTTTTGCTACTCTGTGGATGGCAGGTGACATGCAGGGAAGCTACAACAAATTCTTGAAATAACATCCCATTTATTGATTATTAACAGGTGCGCCTGCTAATAACTTCAGGTGTACCTAACCATCAGGAGGAATCACCATTTGACATTTGTTGTAGCTTCTCCGCATTTCACCTGCCATCCACAGAGTAGCAAAACCAACTGGTGAAACCTCACTTTTAACTGCGGAAATCTCAAACTGTTCGTTATCCGAACCATGTTTATATGAACTTTTGTTTTCATATTTCTGTGGGGAGGTTTAGATACACCCTGTATTTTGAATAAATATTTTACATACCATTGGTTCAATTGATTTTGTTTCTTATGCGTTAATAGTGAATGAAGATTGGCACCAGAATAAAATAACTCTGATACTTTTCCTTATATAATAAAAGCATGTGGCATTTATAGTAAAAAAAAAAAAAAAAACATATATGAGGAGTGCTACGGTTGATTACTAGTTTATGAAGACTTTTAATAAAAAATCGAATAATAGACTATATTTTATTTAGAATAGCAATTTATATTTATAGCCACAAAAATGCGTTGAGTTAATCGCAATATAAACGAGTTTAACCCATTATGCAAAGTATCAATCGATTTATAAAACAATTATTCCATGTTTGCTTATTTTTTTGTTTTCATTATTAATTTAAAGTGACTCTAAATAAGAATATTAAGAGGTAGATTCGAAACTTGTTTACTGGATTATGCCATCATTGATAAGAAATGTTTAACTTTAAGCATTTTATGCGATTTGATTTTTTTTCCTTCCCAAATAGCGTAGACGTTTTCAAGCGTATTTCTATTAAGGAAAAAAATATTGAGAAAGATTTTAAAATTAACCTAGAGTCCTTCTTTCGCCCTCCCTTCCCCCTCTTCCTCCCATTTCCCTCCTCATTCAGCTGATTGATGGACAGCTTTGCCTTTCGTCGCCGTGGGAGTCAGAGCACGTAGGAATCCGGGTTCCATGAAATTAATTACCATAATGTAAAATTCATTTGCTTCGATTAGTTTACGACGAAGCTCTAAAGAAAACTTCGAAGATGAGCTTTATGAGAAGGAAAAGAATTCCTTAGAAAAGACGGCAGAGACGCCGTGACGAATAATGAAGTGAGATAGCTTTTTAACATAGGAGAACTTTAATAATTCTTGTACGTTTTGAAATCTATAGATATTTACAACCAATTTCTGACGAGATAACTATCTAGTATATTTATAACATATATTTATTGTGCAATTATAAGGATCAGATTTAATTTATTGATTTATATTATTTTATTAGCTAGCTTTAATCTCTTAGGTTGTTCTAAGCGTTAACATTAAAGTAGAACACAAGAAATCTGCAGAAGATAAGAACTCAGCTAGTAAATTAGAATTTCTGAATAAATAACGCAGTTTAAATTTCTATTCTCTTTTTAATTGATATTCTTGTAGACAGTTGAAATGAAATTAAACAAAATTGTAAAACTAAAATATCAACCTTTAACAAACGCAACCGTATTAAAGCGCACCATTTTAATACATATATTCTTCAAAACATATCAAAATGAAATTTGAAATAACACTATACAAAGAAATGGTTTAGTGTACTAGCTTTTGTTTATTTCATAAAAAGATTTAAACAAAATTCTCATTTTTCAACACATTATTTGAAAATAGGAGGAAAGAAATGCATTTAAAGGAATCATAAGTACTTATGTAACCGGTGACCACCCAGGTATTCTTCAGTGGGTTCAAGAGGTGAAAATCGGATGGTGATAAATCCGGACAATAATATTAGTAGTATGTGCATGATCGTTGTTTTCCAACAGAAGAACTCCACTGGATAAACCGGCTTTCTTGGATAAACATTTGTTACCGTAAACAGGTAACATTTCCTTGTGCAATTGCTCAGTGCACTTGTACATAAGGGTACAATCAAATAACACACCTGCCATCTTACCCACTTGACACATCAATGACTCACCGTTACTACTAGCGCCCTATACGTTACACGGTGATACTGCCACCTACACCGACACTTGCGTAAAGACCGATATTCATACCACAATTTCACATTGCAGCAGGTTGAAGGTATTTAATTTTGCGACTTATATATTGGCTTATTCTCGTATTAAAATAAAAAAAATTCAGATTAATAAAAATACCGGATGTTTACAACAAACCCCGCAGTTGAAAAGTCACCTGACCAAAGTAAGTCGAACAACAATGTAACCTTCATTGTCTACATCTTGAATTTTCACAGTCATTACAAACAATAAAGATAGGATTGTTGCTCTGGTATAATTCTCTCAAGTGTCAATTTCTTGTTTGAGTTCTCCGTCAGTCGAGGCAAACGTTATAACTGAGGAGTTCTTGTAAGGGTCACGTTAAAGTCATACAAGTTGGGCGGGGCCGTTTTCCGTAAAAAAATAGGAACAGAAACGGTAATGAATGGTTCTGCCCCTACTATTAGTTATTTGGAACGAGTGCGTAATGTTACAGGTATCAGTTAAGCATCATTTGCGTTGAATTCAGTTTTTTCTCGCAGGACGGGTAGTGATATCTGAGAGGGAAGAAACTGCATTAAGACAGTCACGATATATCTGACTTCTCTCAATCTGGGGTACCTAGCATAGGAATCTGTACAGAGGGAGGTTCTAAAACTAAAGAGGACGCTCCGGATACCAAAGACGTCAAGGGGAACAGATTGGGACCGTTATAATATATATATAATATATATACAGATCTTTTGTCCTCTAACTCCCACCGCCGAAATTCCGACGTCGTGGCCAATCAAAACCAAACTAAATAGTGAAGGCTCACATGGCCATTCCGAATTTCAACCTTTTTCTCATAAAAATGAAGAGATTATGACGGACGGACAGTGTAAAACCAATAAGTAGCTCCATCCTTCCGCTACTTAAAATTAAAAAAAATGATTTGTAAAAGTATTTATCCTTCTCGATCTAGGTACTTTTAGACAATCGTCCACTTCTCTTCTGCAGCTAACAAGGATTGAGCTGCTGCTACTCAGAAGCCAAAGTTCAGCACTGTCGATACCAAAGAAGGTTTTCCTTAGTTGGGACATAACATGTCCTTGTAGGTGTGGCCGGTGACAGCAGGCTCGACTAAAAAGAAGACCCTTTTCACTCACTTAAACGACACCACATAAACATGAAATATATGTTCTTCTTTCACTAGGGTTTTTGTATGTCAATTCAATAAAAAGTAAATGGTATTATTGTAAAAGTCAGATTCTTTACCCACAGTTCTTTGCAGCCATGAGTTATATGCAAGATGTTACGAGTGATAGGAGGCAGGACAGAGACTAGGTGCTCGGATCGGTGCAGCAAGCTGTTTCAGACGCGAGCTGCGGTTATCCGTGGTAAGGAAACAGTGAGATAGGGTACAAAAGTAACGACAAAAGTAACGATAGGATACAACAGTAACCATAATTAAGAAACGTCCATTTCTTGAGAGGTTCTAATAACCAGGCTAATCACGATAACTATATGGCACTATCTTTCGCAATGCTTCCAAATGTTCTTCTGTGGCTGTGATCTAGACGAATATTCGTTTGGAGTATTTTATATTTGTCCACTGCATACATATCTATAATTTTGTCTGTATCCATTCGGTTATAATTTTCTTCTTATTTTATAAAGTGTGAAAGATAATGGGAGATAAATCTGGTATTGAGAGAATTGTAGTTTCGAATCCCATCAAATTTTAAAAATATATATATATACATGTATTTCTTTCCTAAACGTGATAGGCGAAAAATTTGTACTTTTGAATTAAATCTATTATTTAGAATGAGTTGAAACTCTCAAGTTTCATATGTCTAACGGATGAAGAGGATAAAATATGAATTGAATATAAAGTTATTTCGCATTTCAAACTTTTTCTTTCCAACTTCAAAAAAAATTGCGCCTTTTAGCGTCCTTATCGATAAAATTTCTGCATGTAACATTTGAATTATGCACCGTTTAAATGACAGCTGACAATCAAGTAAAGTGTCACTAGCAGCACAAAATCCCTACACGAAGTAATATATTTATAAAGATGGTGGCTGAAAAGGAAAAAAAATTACTTGAAAGAAAAAAATTATTTAAAACTTTTCTTTTTATTAAAAATAATTTGACATCGCATTGGCCTCTGTATTCTCTAAAACACTTTATTAAAATAGAAAGTTTAATAATTTTAGAAAATGGTATTTACATCTACGAAGTCCTACTAATATTTGACTCTGCGGCACTATGCCGTTTAGTGTTTCTTTGATTTTCCAGTTGTCATATTATATATTTGTCCAGTAAGTCTAACTACAGAAGCAATCGTTATATTTGGAATTGAAATCCTTAAATTGATAATATTATATAAAATTATTATTTGCTTTTATGCAATAAGTAAATTATCTAAAACTTGGTTAACTTAACACACTTAAATCTGGCTTCTGGCAAATCATTTCTGATGCAACACTTACAAGCACTATTCTCAAATAGCTTCTGTTCAAAATCAATAATGTATCCGTTAACGCATTTATTAAAAGTAGATTTCTACTTGTCTACTTCAGGAAGACAATGACTTACATACCAAACAACTGTTTTCCCATTTTTATTTCTCTATACCTGTCGATATATGGCTTATTCTCTTTCAACTTGTTTTGCAGGGGGGAAAAGACAAAAAAAAAAGTTTTATTTTTATCTGTGTCGTAGAATTTTCAAAGAACCACAACAGGGTTGAGGTAAAAAAGAGAAAATAAAATAAAAAAAGAAGAAGAAAGGTAAAGGCAAAAGGGTTCTTTCCACCGGTATAATCTCATCAGCTCTGTGAATACGTGACGTTGGAAGCAGAAAGGAATTAGCGTGAATTTGATTAATAAAAGGCGAATAAATTTGATTCGATACATGGAAAGACACTTTAACCGCTAATAAGATCAAAACCCCTTCTTCTTCACCCCTTTTGCTTGGAAAACTCCAAGAATGTGGAGGAGGAAGAAAGGAAAGAGAGAAAGAGAAAAAAGGAAGACTTAGCACTTCCTATGAACAAGGAAAGGTCTGATCCTATTTAGGCCTAATGATTTTGCACGGCCCTTCGCAAATTAGTCCCAGAGGCGATGATCTGGAATAGGTAATATCGCATTTTCACGATAAACCTATTATCTAAAGCAATTTGAAGTCTTTAACTTTTTCTCCGTATTGTGATCACTTCTCCACATTTTTTTATTCGCAGAAATTATCTGAGGAGCACCGATCGAAAATCCTCATTTTCATTTCTCGATAATGCACTTAAAGTCGTCTGAAATTTTCGAGAATTTAAAAATGTATATTGAAGTCATAGAAATAAAATAAAAATGATACAAACTTAGACTGATTCTCCTTTGTTGAGGATAATGTAAATAGAACATTAAAAGAATTTTACTGTCAATGCTACTCATATATTCCGCTCATGTATTTTCAATTATCTTTAATTTTACATTTCCTGAAAACTACTGAATTATGAGACTCATAGGACCTATTCGACTGATTAACGGTTCATGACGATTTCAGTTCACCATTCTAAACGACGTCAGACGTTGAAGGTGTGATCAAAGGTTTCTGAGCACCTGTACGACAATGAAATCCAATTGCAATATCAAGGCGGTGGATGCTCTCGCACTGGCCTCCGTTCCTGAGCTCACGCTGAAGTTGTTTCCAAAAGACGCTAGCCCTGACAAACAATTTCACTTGATAATAGGTGTTATCGTACTAGATAGAGTGCACAACAGCGCAATAAGGAAGTCTTTAGGTGCTGAGCCGCTACTCCTCCGTATTGAGAGGTCTCAGTTGCATTGTATGCCATGTGATACGGATGCCGCAAACTGGTCTTCCTAGGCAGTTGCGAGTGGGTAAGAGACCAAGGGGGTCGAAGAATTTCGCAGTTGGCTACATGGAGAATCTGGTTCGAGTTGCTTGGCTATTACCATTGAGGACATGCGCCTGAAGGCGGAAGCTCGTGTGCGCTGGAGATCGTCCATAGGCTATTGCCCCCGCGACCCGAAGGTATAAGCTAGTTTGAGATTGAAAAGTAAATAATTACACGGTTCTCACTTCTTGTACCGACGGAGGAGTTTCTTTACGAAATATACTCTCTGATAGATAATAACTCTTTTTGACATTTCAGTAAAGAAGTAAAATTGTTGCGAATCAGTTTTAAAATGTCGTATACATGCCACACGAACAAAACTTCTTTCGACACAAAAAAGAGTTTGTAAATGAATCTGCGCACAACTGGTCTAAATCGGTGAAGCATAACTCAAGACGGGGAGGACAACCACATCCTAAAGCTTTGAGAATATTTCCAAGTTACCAAGATTCCGTGTAAGGTGACAAAAGCCACCTGCCGAATATGCTGTTAAAAGGAAACATAAGAATCAAACAGCCTACCCAAATCACATATTGTACAAACCACACAAAAAATGACAAAGTTTGTTCAAAATTTAAGTCTGTGATATTATATAGAATGGATACAAAAATGAGCCCCCCCCCCTTTTATTTTCATAACCGAAGCAGATATGTCAATTTTGATGAATCCAATGAATAGGAAGTTGTGGGTGACCTATCCCATGGTGCACTTTTCATCATCCCAAATATACAAATTAGAACACATTCAAATCCTACAGGGTGATTCAGTCAATTTCTGACCATTTCAGTACTATGATTTATTGACCCATTAATGTTTACAAACTTAGAATTTCAGTATTACATTTTAGGTAGTTCGGAGTTTTTATTCCCGTGGAAAAATCTTGATGATATGCTCAATGTGGCCACCACGAACGTTTTGAACTGCTCGCAGCCGAATGGTAAAGTTGTTCATAACTATATCCAGGATTTCTGCATCCACAAGGGTGCAGCAGTCGACGATGCTTTGTCGCAGCTGGTCTAGAGTTCTTGGTGCTGTAGTGAACACACTGTCTTTAAGGAACCCCCAGAGATAAAAATCACAAGGGTTTAGGTCAGAACTCGTAGGGGGCCAAAGAAAGCCACCCCCGAATCGATTTGGAAACCTGCTTGAAATGACACGATTCCGAATTTCTGATTGAGAAAGTCTAGCACTTCATTAGTGGTGTGAGGCCTAGCCCCATCCCGTTGAAACCATTGAGGTCGAAGCGGTATACGCTTCCTTCGCAGCTCGGGGATGAAGAAGGTTTCCAACATGTTAAGGTAAGCCTGTGACGTTACGGTGCCCTCAAAAAAGAACGGACTAATGATGCCTCTTTTGGAAATCGCGCACCAAGCCATAACCTTTCGTGGATGAAGAGGTGACTTATGGATCTCATGAGGGTGCTGGGAACCCCAAAAACGAACGTTGTGTTTATTAACGTCACTTGACACATGGCCTCATCTGACACTCACAGGTTGTTCACAATGTCCTGATTGGCTTCCATTTCTGCTCCAAACTCCATCGCAAATTGTTGTCGCTTCAGTCTTCCAGTGTCTGTTAACTCCTAATAAACATGGATCTTATACGGGAACAGGTGTAAATCTTTTCTCAAAATTCGCCACGTCGTGGTGTACGTCAGCCCTTCTTCAATGGATAGGCGGCGAACAGATTTTTTGGTAGGGGAATCGACCAACCTTGTGGGAACATTTTCGACAACTTCGGCGGTTCGAACACCTGCATTTTTTCTTGCCTTTAACACATCCAGTGGCACGAAATTGCTTGACAAAATCCATGATTGCTTGCCTGCCTGGTGCGTCTCCACACTTATACTCCTTCCGGAACTTTCTTTGCAAGGTTACAGGTGATTTTGTATCGAAATACCATTCGACAACCTTGCATTTCTGCTCTGTTGATAAAGCGGGCGCCATTTTTCAACAATACAATTTTCATGTAGCGCCGTTGCAACAATACAAACTCCAACTATTTAGAAATTCGAAAAGGCGCTCATATTCTTTCAGTTGTTTATCCCTAATGCACGTCATTTAAGTGAAATGGTCAGAAATTGACTGAATCACCCGGTATCTTAAAAACCGTATCAAATACACAAAAAATTCTAATTGGATACTTGTTCAGCATGGAATTCCGAACAAAACAAAAACAAAATTTTCTAAATCCGATGAACGGATCACCAACGGATTCAACATGTTGAATTTATTAGTTACCTCCCTATGCACTTCACAAAGACATTTGAGTGTTCAATATGCAATCAAGAAATTACCAAAAATTACCATAATAACATTGACTTTCATGAGGAAAAGCAAATAAAAGACATGTGTCAGCATACAGAAGACAGAACAATTCCAGAATGGGAAGCTACACTGTTCCTGAAATGGTCAACAAGATCTTCTGCTTTGGATTGTTGGTGATCTGTTCATCGGATTTTGGAAATTTGTTTTACTTTCTTGTACGTAGTATAAGTATTGTAATCACGAAAGATTTCGACCTCGAGATTTTCACTGATCTTCACGCTTTAGGGTCCTATATTACGAAAAAGTGATTCTTGGAAAATGTCTGTGTGTCTGACTGTCTGTCTGTGTGTCTGTCAATCTGTGTGTGTGTGTGTGTGTGTGTGTGTGTGTGTGTGTGTGTGTGTGTGTGTGT
>JAHWFO010005730.1:1773405-1815073 GCA_023313115.1 Rhysida immarginata | reverse complement strand
TGTGTGTGTGTGTGTGTGTGTGTGTGTGTGTGTGTGTGTGTGTGTGTCCACGAAAACGTCCAAACGGCTAAAGCTATCGAGACCAAACTTTAAACTTAAGATTATAATCTTCCTCGAGAGGTCTGATTAGTTTTCCAGTGAAATCGGTGAACCGGAAGTATCAGTTTACTCCAGCGCCAAAATATAAATTTTTGTAAGATCTCGTTAACCATTGCGTTGATGAAAATTTTGATGGGATTGAAAAGTGTTACGTTTACAATTTTAAACAACTTTTCTTAACAAAATTTTTCAAAATTCCAACCGGAAGTACCAGTACTATTCTTGTCAAAATCCAGTTTTTTGCTAATATAGGCGAAATAAGACGGAATAGGAAAATTTGTAAAGTATACAAAAATATTTAGAAGCTAATTTTAAACAACCTTTAACAAAATTTTTCAAAATTCCAACCGGAGGTACCAGTTTTACTCTTATCAAAATCTAGTTTTTTGCTAATATAGGCGAAAGAAGATGGTATAGGAAAATTTGGAACGTATACCAAGGTGTATAGAAGCTAATTTGAAGTAACTTTTATTCACAAACTTTTCCAAAATTTCTATCGGAGGCAGCCATTTTAGATAGTTGTTTAATTTTTTTCTGTGTTTGGATCAGGATATTTTCGTATAAGAAAGTTCTGTGATGACCACACCTCATTTGTTTGTTTTGTACGGAATTCCATGCTGAACAAGCTTTCAATTGGAATTTTTCGTGTATCTATCACGGTTTTTAAGATAGGATTTTTATGTGTCCTAATTTGCATATTTGGGATGATGAAAAGTGCACCATGGGATAGGTTACCCACAACTTCCTATTCATTGGATTCATCAAAATTGGCATGTGTTTCGGTTACGAAAATAAAAGGGGGGGGGCTCATTTTTGTATCCATCCTGTATATGTTGGCCACTGAAATGACATTTCATAATAGTATGTCTAGAACATGTGTGCCTGTTATAACTTATACTTACCTTTTGATGCTCTATCCGAATCTGAAGTCAAAATCAAAAAAATTCGATAAAAATTGGCAACAGAATGACCGCATTCGCAAATCCAATAACGATATTTTTAACATCGTTGAATATTATAGGTATATCCTATAGATGGGAAAGTTCTCAATAAATAGAAATTGAATATTCTTGGGCTAACGATTTCGGATTAAGATAGGCGTGCTTTGTGTACCTTTTTTAAAAACGCCGTAGCCAAAATTATTTAGTTTTAGATTGTTGTTTTTTCTTCATTTGCATTTCTGAATAACAATGATAAGCATTTACCAATTACCCATTTAACTTTCGAAATTCATTTAAAAATTGGAATCATGGCTTTTAAGAATACCATGCTAGCTTCAAAGTGGCGGAAAAGAAATGTGAGGGTAACTGTTTAAACAATATGATGAAATTAACGCAAACTGTAGGAATGTGCTGCGCTGGCAAGCATCGTATCCTCTGGGCGTATTCCAATCCAAAATTTATGTAAACGCGAGTGTACATAAGTAATGCTACATTTCTGCAGTTTTGCTGTATTTGGAAATTTAAACTAGAATGCTGACCGTACACATGGCAGATGAAGATTTATGTCTATTTATATCTGACCTTCACTGCTGCCTTTTTATTTTATTTGTTCCAATTCTGATTGGAGAAATTAACCCGATTTGTTTTGATACCTTTAATTTACTAACATCATTAATTATATTTCCTGCGGGTGACGTGGTTGCGTTTTTACTGTTTGGTATGTCAGACCGCCTATTGGATAATCTTTCCGGAGCTTTCTATGTCAAATTTTAGAATGTAAAGATGTTGTCATGCAGTTCTTTAATGTCTTCCTGTCCAAAAAAATAAGCAAGAGTCTACGTGAAGGGTTGAAGAAAAACAAAAGATCGCATATCCACAATATACCGGGCTTTGCAAAAGTTCTGTTACACTCGTGACGACCCTCAAAGAAATGGACACGACGACGTTCACGATGCAGTTAGACATGTTTTTATTGTGCCATCATGTAGAATAACATTGTAATTATTCAATGTGTCATTTAATCAATGTAGCCACCATCTGCATCAAGAACCCGCTCCAGGCGAGGCCGAAAAGCCTTACAAACTTTGCGAATGTAGTCCTTCCTCATTCTGGTCCACACACGGTTGACAGATGTTTTCAGCTCGGCGACGTTGCTGTGACGGACCTTGCAGGACTTCCCCTCGACATGCGCCCACACGCTGTAGTCAAGTGGATTGAGGTCTGGCGACTGCGGAGGCCAAAAGCCCTTCGACCAGAAGGTCATGTTGGACCCCAACCAGTTTTGCACAGTGTTGGCCGTGTGGGTAGAGGCACCGTCCTGTTGAAAGATGTAGTCCGCATTTCTTCACCCAGGGAAGGACTTTTGTGGCCAGGATGTCCTAGTAATCAGCCGCCGTTAGCCGGTATCCACTTGGGAACCACACAGGTGGCATTTTCTCGCCATTCGACGCCACGATTCCGAGCATCATCACAGAGGCCGGGTGCTTGGTTGTAGACACGTAGCGGACCTTGGAGATGTCCTGGCCGAAGCTTACCACGCAATCGTTTTGCTTGTTGACGACAGGATCGACCGTGAAGGTCTTTTCGTCAGAGAAAATGACAATTCGCTCGCCATGACTCGAAGTCGTTGAGAAGACGGCGACAGCGCTCCCGACGTTGTTTCCGTATCCGATCCGTCAGCAGAGGCCTCACGCTCTTTCCACCTTCTTCTTTGACCGCTCTGGACACTGTGGACACCGTAATTTTCTTTTTCTTTGCGAGCGCAGTCATTTTGAGCGTCGGGTCTTGTTCGAAGGCTTTTCTCACAGCCAAACGGTTGACGACTTGAGGTCTACCTGAACGAGGTTGATCTTTAAGGTCTCTCCCATTCTCGAGCCTGTCCGCAACTCTGTGGATGGTCATCCGGCTGACTTTGAGGAGTTTGGCAATCTCGGACTTCGTGTGGCCCGCGCGCAGGAGAGCAGCGATCTCTACTCGTTTCGTTTCCATCGCTTTTGTCGTGGACATTAGGATCACTCAGAGGTTAACACGTAATTTCCAATATATTATTTGATCCTTTTGTGGAAAAGGAATTATCCAAATCATGAGCAGTCCATTTTTTGGGGGATGTAAAGAGTGTAACAGAACTTTTGCAAAGCCCGGTACAGGTCTAAATAGTAGTCTACGTCTTTAGTTCAAATGTTATTATTTTGTATAATGTCAAATAATAATAAATTTCATGCGAAAACAATAAATTCAAACTGAAGCCAATGCTCCAAATATAAGGTAAATATCTATATAAATGGGAAAATTTTTTTTTCACTAATATCTTTAATTATAAATTTCTTTTCCTGCATGTTAGTTGCTAAAGGATAAACCCTAAAAAATAGTAAATTCAATTATCATAAGAAACTTTTTGGTAACGATATAATTTCTATAGAGCTAATGTAGCTTTAAGCTAAACCTTCATTTAATTATTCGTCAGCTGTGATCGAAAGCAGAACCTTTTTAAAATTAGTTTCGATGATCAAAACGGTACTTCGCATACTTCTAAGAAAAGATTTAATTGCAAAATTTTATTTTCGTAATTTAATAATAAAAGACTCCATCCTGCGTTAATTAAAACCCTCTTTAATTTCAGCATTAACTCCCTCCCTAGCGAGAGAGTTTATAAAAATGTATATTATTCTTTAATTAATCTCTCCCTGTCCTAGAAACATGTCATCTTCGTCACCCCCACCGTCGAATATAGATAATTGCTAGGATAATTACTATATTATTAGTTTTATCACGTGGCAATTTGCAACTTTGGATAGAAAAGACTGCGCAAATGCGCTTCGCCAACAGCTGTTGCATTTACCAGAACCTCTGTCAACGCTAAACGTTTCTGTTAACGAAATAATTACACGAAATGATACCAATGAAAAGTTCCAGAATCAAGTATCTGCCTGGTATATGTCATGTTCAGGAAATGTTCCCACACACAATCAATCTGAGTGAAAAATATTTATAAATTAAGTTGTTTTAAAAATTTATAAAAAAAAATTGCTTCCTAGTACATGACATCAATTTTAAAAAGCTTTCGCTGTAGTTTTCAAACTTACAGCATTGTAAATTCAAGAAAAACAAACCAACTTTGAATAAGTAAACAAATCGGACATAACAGTTTATCGGACATAAAAGTTTCTGGTTATTTATTTTCATAAAACACATGATGTGTCTAAATAGTTCGGCGAATGGCATCAGAAAATAGAAGATTGAAATAAACTTCCTTTAATGATCTTCAAAGTTCTCGCCATTGGCCCTTAGTACATTTTTGACACCATTTGTAAAGTTGCAGAAAACTAAGAGTGAAGGCTTCTTTTGGCATCGCTCGAAGCGTTGTCACATAAGTCCTTGGATGTCCGATAGGTCTACAAAATATGCCTTTCATGCATTGGCGTGGAAAGGGTAAATGGCGCCCGGAGCACGATATTCATTTTTTCGCCTCGTCTTATCAAATTTTGTCTCGGGGGGACTGACGTCGTCCGGAAAATTCGGGCTCTCGTAACCGGATGTAAGCCACCAACATAACGGGCCATTGCATAGGGATATCTATGTTCACGGTACACACAATTATCAACCGTGATTTACAACTGGAGAAGAGACACAAGAGCCACGTTCATAAGTTGTTGCCGCGCCATGTTCAAGAGCGACGGTCTTACTGACGTAAACTGTATGAACGATACCTGGCGGATGAAAAGTGGGAATATATGGTTATACTAGATGAAGCGTATGTTTATTTAACCGATTGTAACAAGAGCCGAGCTATTTTTACCACCCAAGAAGTTCTAAGGACTTCAGAAAATGGTATCGTGAATGCAAGGAAACATTTTCAAAAGGTTTCATGATCGTGGCGGGGTGCAACTGCAATAGTATGTTAACTTTACAGAGAGTTGAGTCAAAGGCCAAAGTCAACGCTATGTACTATCAGACTAATGTTCTAATTTCCATATTTACCCTGACATCCCATGTTTGTACAGTACAGAGGTAAACAAGGTAGGGCTGCACGAAAAAACGAGGTGTCGAGTCACATTGCCCCGTCAACTCGCCTGTTCTTGGAACGCATGGAAGAAGATACCCGTCTATCTGAGAAGATACCCGGTTTTTTGTGGCTTTTGGCCTCCTTAAACGAACTCTTGGAAAGAGACGACTGCGGACAGTGGAAGGCGTTTGGAAAGCGTGTCATGGAGTGGTTACGAATTGATCTTGGTGGTCTGGTTCCAGCCCCTACGATGCAGGGCATTAGCAGCGACGCACGGCTATCAGATTAAACACACTCGATGGTGGCGAAAGGGATTTCCACCTTTTCTGGCCCTTTGTAACTTGTTACCATGAATCCTTATTGACCCTCTGTAATATTCCATGTTTATTGCATTAAGATCATTAAAAATAAATATTTGGAGATTTATAGGGTTTTTGGTGATTATTAATTAGTCAAATCTAAAAAAAGTTATTAATATGACTATGAACTCTGAATATCAATCTGGGATTACATTTTATATATTGAAAATGGGATATTCAGTATGGCTGCCACATGAAACGAAACTGTGATGGTTTCTGTATGATATTGTGATATTCTGTTGTGATATTTTTTTCTCACAACTGCGTAGTTTTTGAATCTCATCATAATTTTCTGAACTTACAGAATTTAGAAGTTTTCTCTTAATCGGGCGACGGGACCTTTCCAATATCCCGGGGCCATCACCGTTCCTTTTGTCGAGCGCACTTTTTGTCATTTCTCCAGTTAAAAGAAAAGTACCAATTGGTGCATTCTCCCGACTAATAAAAGAAGGGAAATCTGAGTCAGTTGGATAGAGGGAGGTCTGAGGGGTTCCGTCCTCTAACAATAGAGTTTATTGGCCAGGGAGAATGTACCAGAATAGAATGTCCTTTTCTCCTAACTAGGGAAATAAAACCGGTGCCGGGATAATGGAGGTGAGGCGGCGCACAGTTATTAGAAAAATATCCAGAAATTTATTTATGAAGCAATTAAATCATTTTTCAAACCAAATGCGTTATGTAATCTCAGACGATTGTCAAAAAAATTAACTAAATTAGCAATAAATTTAGTTCTATGACAGCCATATTTAACCCGTCATTGTAAATTTCGTCGCAGATTTATATTCAGAGTTCATACTTATATACAACGACATGATTAATTGTATACATCAATCTTTTACGCTTGTGTAAAACGTTGGTTTACTTACAAAAGTTATAAAAATAAAATAATTTAAAATACAGTAAATAAAATTTGTAAATTCCCTAATCTATTTGTTTTTAAAATTTATTTAAAATTTGTCTTGTAAAATTAATAAATAAATGAAAATAAATAATGGAATAACATTTAGTAATATTTGAATAATAATAAGTTTTATTGAAATTATATCGTCATGAAATTTCACGGAATCAACGACAAGTTGTTGCGGAAATGGTTGAAACCAGCTAAAAAAAAATAGTGCTTTAATCTACACTGACTATCCTTTCTCGAAATAGTAAGAAAGTGTCTTCGTGCTAAAAAAAAATATTCATTTCTTTAAAAGTCTAAATATTCTTTGGAAAGTTATAGAAAATTAGTTTAAAGCAGAGCTCAATATTGTCAATGTTTAAAATTCCAGGGTAACTAGCTTGCAATCATGTTCTTGGTTAACTTTATAGTATTCACCCTATAAAGCACGATTTTCTGTTTATGTATTTGTAGAGTGATTCGATTATATATTCGAGGTAGTTTCTAATGAAAAACGGTCATTTATTTTATAATAACAGGGGGGACTGCACTAATCGATATATTTTTTAATCCAGCACTTTCGAGGGTTTCTTCCGTGCTTTCATAGAGAAAGTTAAAAATTTTAAACTTTCGAAAGTCCTTCCTCTTTAAGGTTAACCCTTCAAAATCTTGACAAGTTTAATAAAATTGTTGAGCAACATTTTCCCTAAATATTCCTCTCCTGCATGAGGACTATGACGCTTCCAACTTTTCATTGATAGCCATATTTTACTAGAAATGATGGCTGTTGTTTCTTTCATGTGTCGTTGAGAGTTTCTCAGATAGGTTTCGTTTGAACCCGTTGACAAGGGAGCATAAGTTTGCTGCTGGGCATTCTGGCTCATTCCATCTTCTTCGACCGTTTACATTTTCACAGCGCTTGCCTTAATCTCTCTCTCTCTCTCTCTCTCTCTCTCATTCTTTTCTTTCGCTTTTCGTTCAGCCGAGTGGACACGGGAAAAACAATGAAGGGGGCTTCGAGCGAGAATCCGTGTTTACGAGGCCTCCATCGTTTGCAATTCCACGCTCTGTATGATCGGCATTGATAGAGCGCCAGCATAAGTCACATTTTATCCCGTTTTAAGGAAACATTCCAAGGCTCACGGATGCCATGTGGAGCGCCCTCTATCGTAGCGACAAGGAATAAATCGACGAGTCGCTGGTAATGAGCGTTTTGACCACTCTTTTACTGCGACCGGTAATGGGCCGTAAACGTCTCCATATATTTGCAGAGGAGGCGCACATCCCGTGACACTTTTCCTCGTCGCTCCCCCCTCCCCACCACCCACCAAAAGCCCTATCTCCCTCCTTTTCCATGGCTGGCGCTCTTAAGAGTAATTTTAAGACGTCCGTTTCTTACTGACAGATAATCAAGCGCGTATTGTTGAAAGGACAAGTAACACGTAGAGTGTTGCACGTAAATATGACTTTCCACAATAGGACGGGGGCCATATTGTCCCGAGCCCTCGAGCGAAATTGAGCCCCGAATGGTGAACGACACCCGACTTGGCGTTTATCTTGAATTCTTTGTCTACGACGAGGAAAAGTTGAACCTACTCTGAAACGAGAGCCACGTTAGCTACCGAGAAATTTTGCTCTTTAAAGCGCAATCTTAGAAATATTGAAACCAAATATACGAAAATGCTTTTATCTAATTAAATAGTTAAATTTCGTTTAAACGCCTAGTGACACTTTGTAATCATTTGGAATTTAAATTAAAAACACAAAACCGCAGAAAATACGTGTTTCCCTACTTTCTTCAAGCATAAGGTGTGCTTTTGTTTTTTATAAATGCGTGGCGATTAGTCTTTCAGTTATATACATTTTAAAATAAATCTAAACTTATAATTATAAATGGTAACATTTAACGAAAGCGTTCCATTTTAAAGGCGATAGAATTATTGCTCTGGTTAAAGATTTCAAGTTATCTATAGGTCATTCCATGTCAATTCATGCAGGTATTGGCGTTTCTAGAATAATGCTTTAAAATTATTTCAGGGTCCAGTTGTTTTAATATCATATCTAATATTGAAAGTTTCAAGAATAAAATTAAATTTTCTAGCTCTTCATCTTTCTGTTATTAAATATGAATAACAGAAGGATGAAGAGCTGGGATATGGCGTGTAATAAATCCTCACAGAACATTCTTGAGATATTAAATATCATCTCCACATTTTATGACTTCTCAAAATTATTATTTGAGCTACTACTGTTTCAATTCGTCTTGACATAGCCTTTTATGAGATGTCAGTTGATGGCTTGGAAAATATCCTACCATATCCGATGATCTCTAAACCGTCTCCACTCAAACAAGAAGAGTTTCTGACTCAAACCGTCTCCACTCAAACGTATTCTGACTCACCGAAATCGATAAAAAAAATTCTACAAGGAGTTTTCACCCAATTATATATCGATGCATTTAGGACATATAAAATGCCCATGGGTAGGAAATATCCATGCATGTAGGACATATTTCTCCGATTTACTTCTCAAAATTTTCCGTGAATAAAATCCATGAAATTGTAGAGTATAATTCTAGTAAGTTATAGAGATCCAGAGATAAGGTGTTGGGCTTTTATTTTGCAGGCGCGGGTTCAAATCTCATTTTCGTCAAATTATTTTTTTCTTCTTTCTTCCTGACTTCATTTTAACATTTTAATGGAGCCGGACTGTAAGGCGGGTGGTCAAGTTGTTCCCAACTAATCAGATCTTTTGTTTGGGAACAACTTGAGCATCCGCTTAAAAATCCGGACCTCGCGTCCAGTGGCTCCACATGTTCCGGGATCTAAAGGAGTTCATCGACAGCCTGCATTTTAGCGACGATGAACAAGTGAAAACTGCGTGGCTTTCTTCACCGGCGGCAGACTTCTATGAAGTGATCATGCGGTAGTTCACGTATTTAAAAAAAACTTGAAAACTATGTGGAAAAATAATTAAAGGTATAAAGAAAAAATATAGAAAATATATATAGTAGTTTGTTTTTATTACAAAACGGACCTTACTAAATAAATATCCCTCTTATTTTGTAAACATAATCTAAATTTTCCAATTTTCTATGATTATTTTGTTCACAAATTGAAAGATTGTTATATAGTAAGTTATATTTATTTCGTTCTTTAAAGACCACAAAAAGAAGTTATTAAAATCCCTATGTAAGTAAAGACAGAGGCAAATATTTAATTAAATTCATAACAAACTTCTGCTTACAGAAAATGGGAAATTTTAATCTGTCGAAAATATGCTAGTTAAAAAAGATTAATGAAGGGTGCTTTTTTTCCATCATTGATAAACTATAGATGCCAATATGGTGCATATACTGTACGTATTCAATAATAAGCGCATAGTACAAGCAGATTAGTTTTTGAGTGATTATAAGATAAATAAATATTATGTTATAAGTTGCAAAATTTATAAAAATAATAAAACGCGGATAAATATTTTTAAATGCTCATTTATCTCTGTGAATCATAAACTAACTTATAAATTCGTATATGCATTTTATGGAAAATAGCAATGGTATAAATTGGAGAATTGGGAATTATATTTTAGAAAATGATTTACACATTCACATTTATATGTGAAAATGAATTTAGGAAGAATAAAGAAGAAAAAAAACTTTGATAAAGATGGGATTTTAACCCATACCTGCAAAATAACTTTATAAACTGCACACATTGAATTAAACTTTCTGAATTTTTTCCTCGGAAAATTTTGAGAAGTGTGTCGAATGGCTTTCCACGGGTATTTAATTGAGTGAAAGCTACTCGTAGAATTTTTTTATCGAATTCGATGAATCAATTGTAGGTGCAGCTGCCTGATGTCTCTTTCGATCTCTTCCCACGAATGTTCAATTGGATGATCTGGTTATTGTAGAGGCTAATTCAGTAAGTTAAGTCTCCGTCATGTTCTTGAAACCATCTGCTCCCAATTTGAACGTTATGGCATATAGCATTTTCCTGCTAGAAATAAATAATCGTCTTAAACTCAAGTGTATTGGTTAGACATTGCTTCCAACAGAATAAAAGATTCCAGACAATTCTAAGAAGGCATATCCTAAATCTTATAATGTTATCTCCAGTTATTTGGAGCTTAGTAGTGACACATTAGATAGGTTGTATGCTTTCAGGCTGGTTTTCTCTGCATCATGTTCCTCACGGAATAGTTGAAAATATGACTTGTGGAAATACATTACCGTTTATGCACTCATTTACTGTCCATTTCTTGTGTTCCTGTAAGAAGTGGAGTGTCTTCTACATCCGCACTAATAATGCATAATATACAACGAATGTACCTGAGAGGTCAGAAATTCATCCCTGAACCCATATAGCTGCAATTTGAAGTACGGTTACCCGTCAATTCTAGTCTCAGCTGGAACAGAGGAGAATTCCCAAGATATGTAGTCGTAGACGACTATTTTCGTTTGATGGTCTACTCTCTGTAAACCTTAACAAAACTGTCTTTTTCATCACTTCACAATCACAATCATTCCAAAATCATTCTAAAACATTTTGCTAATGCTTACACCAGATAATTCCAAAGTTTATCAAATAACGTTATAATAATGTAAAAATAAATAATGCACTTTATTAAACCCTGCAAGTACTCAGCGGCTACAGCGTTACTCGTAGCTATTTTGCATGAAATGGTCTGATGGCCATATTAATTTGGTTATATATCAATGAGTGATTATTACGTAGCGGAAGATTGGAACTACTTACTGGTTTTAACACGTTCATCTGTCTGTCTGTCCGTCTGTCTCTTCCTTCATATTTTCTATTTTTTTGACATAGAAGGTTGAAATTTATCATATAGCTTACCATTGGGATTTCCTGCTTTATTATTTAGTTTGAAATCACTTGGCCGTGGAAGTTACGAGAGTGAAAGGTAGAGAGATCTATCAGACGATATAGTATATAAGTATGTAAAGGAGTGAAATTCGGTATGCCAATTTTTCTAGACAAGATCCTCATTACTATGAAGTTTGATCTAAATTGTCCCAGTGGGGTCGAAGTTGAGAATCACTTGATCTGTAGAACTATTAATATTTTCAAATGGCAACATATTTTCAAATCTCTAAAGACTACATTCGAGAAAATAAAAATTTTTGATAAAAAAATGAGATTTAAATATATTTAAAATCGTTGGGTATTATTTTTGTTAATAAGAAGTAATTTAAAAACAAAAGAAATATTTGATATTTGCAAAGTAGCTATTATAACTATTAACTACTACAGTAAAGAAGACGAAGAAACATAACTAATTCCCACAATATTAGTAATGTAAACATAAACACTTTTCATTGTGATATTGTGGGAAATGGTTATGTTTCTTCGCCTTTTTTATTGTAAGTAATACCCACAGTCATAAGGTAATTAATTTTTCTTTTTTTTTATTAACTACTATCTATTACCGGATATGATTTGTGCCTTGCTGTTAGGCATGAAGTGCTAATATTCTTCTAGTTGCTACGTTCATAAACGTATTCGAAGATTGCATAAATGACGTTATCAACAGTTTTTTTAATGATTCATTTTAACTTTAGTATAAGTTGATGCAAGTGTAGGTTTATGAATATGTACTGTCGAACAAAATAAGTTGGCACCTTGGCTATTTCATTCTGAGAATTATTCTACGCTAATGGAGGTGATAGCATTATTAAGTAAGAGTGCCTCCGCATGCTACTGTGGCTGGGTCAGTCCATTGCCAGGAGTAGGAAAGTATATATGAAAGTCATATTAGCTGAGAGAAAAAATACAAGAAATAAGCTGACAAGTAGCCATTACGCAATTAGTATACCGATTTTAATAAAAACCGCTAAGGACTTAGCCAGTGGTGCAAATAAGCACACGTTCTCGGGAAAAGATTCTAGCAAGGTTGAAAAATGCGGCTTCTATTTTGCTTTCCAACTCGAAAAATAACATGAATTCATTGCATTCTTCAACTTTTAAGTAGCATTTTTTTACGTTAGTTTCTCGTACACGATCACCCCCATGCAGTTTCAGTATGGAATAGCCGAGGTGCCAACTTATTTTGCGTCGACAGTGGTTCTCTCGATGAAGGAGCATGCTATAATTTTTAGGTAATGTAATATGCTTGTTTTATTGTTCCTTAGAAAAAATTAAATTCCAATTACAATATTTTAATCTAATTATTCAGGAATACTGCAGTATAACTCTTTAAGGAAAAAATCGCGCTAAATAGATATGAGAGCAACCAGCCATAAATTTAACTTTAATAGATTAATTAACCATCTACTAAAAGACGAAATGCCAGTTTTAAAAACGTAAGTTTTCGTGCATCTTTTATCCAAATAACGAAATATTTTAGAGAGAACGATTTAGATTCAATAAATCTGTTATAAATATCAGTAGAAGTTAACCATTTTCTGGTGTTATGTGGAAAGGCGTTGCAACGGCAACGAATCGATTCCTGCGTCAGTGCTTGGGATATCCTACCCGGAGGATTATCGCATGCAGTTTACAGGAAGCTTGGTCAAAGTGGACCTTATACAAGGCAACCTGCTGTTTGTGTTCCACTGAATTCCGCCCACAGATGCACTCCTTGCAAGGAGTGTCGCCAGCATGTCAATTGAGCTCATCACAATGGGCCAATGTCCTCTTTACAAATGAGACCAGATTCAGTTTCGCAGTGGATGTTCATTTGAAAAGAACGTGGACACAAAATTCCATTCCTCAAATATCGTGGAAAATGAACGACAACACGGTAGAGGTGGAGCAGCGGCCTGGTGTAGCATTTTCTGTATTAATGGGGGTAAAACTCATTACAAGTTTCAATGAATTTAATAAAACATTATAAAGTATAGTTGTAACGAATGAAGGCAACCTCTATGTGAGATGTTTTGGACTCGGGCTTATTATATTTATTTTATTTCAATCTTTTGTGATCCTTTAAAATTGGTTTAGTAATGGCTCATTCAAATTCGAATACATAATTTTAAAAGTGCACACATTAGCCTGTAAACAAAATTACTTCTTTTGCAGAGCATCCATCATTCAGAACTTCGTTGTGGCAAAGGACGCTGTTTTTTTATAATAACATCCTCTCCACAATTTTCTCCTATCGTATAAGGTGCATACAGATAAGTTGAACGGTATAAATCCAAATTTCACATTTAATTTTTATTAGCTTATCTTCATAAGATTCCAAAATATACAGTAATCCCTGTCCCCTTATCTATGTCGTTTGGAAATATTAAATTTACATATCAGGATTATATAGAACAAGAACGAACAATAATATAACTCGTAAAACGATTTTCAAATATGCTGAAAAGAAGAATATAAAAATTTGTTGTTTAATATTACTGTAATATTTTTATATACAGCAATGGCGAAAACTGCATGTAAATTTACGTATTCGATTGCAGCGCTCACACGAATCTTTCCAAACGCGCGCGAAATGAGAATGAAATCCTCGCACGTCTAAATGTTTTAAACTACTGGGTCTATGTTCTTTCCACTGCTAGATCAAAGTTATCATAAACGTCAAGAGAGAAAAACCATTGTTTCAAAGCATTGCCGGGTAAAATCTTTTAAGCAGATGTAATTTTAATATCTCACTTTTACTTCCACTTGGTTTAAATAAACAGTGGAAATACCTTTGATTCTATATGCATTCACGTCATTTTAAAATATAGGCCTAACTTCAATTAGCCATTTTAACGATAAGCCTAATATTATTTAGTCATTTTAACTGTAGGCCTAACATAAATTAGCCATTTTTAACTATAAGCATAACATAAATTAGCCATTTTTCACAATAGGCCTAACAATATTTAGTCATTTTAACTGTAGGCCTAACAAAAATTAGCCATTTTTAACAATAGGCCTAAGATTAATTAGCCATTTTGAACTATAGGCCTAACATTATTTAGTCATTTTAATTCTAGGCCTAACATAAATTAGCCATTTTTTACAATAAGCCTAACTTTAATTAGCCATTTTTAACTATAAGCCTAACATTAATCAGCCATTTTTAACAACAGGCCTAACATTATTTAGTCATTTTAACTATAGGCCTAACGTTATTTAGCCATTTTTAACCATCGCCCTAACATTAATTAACACATTTAACAATAGGCCTAACAGCACTGAATTTTAAAATGAAATGAGCACGTGCATCAAGAAAGCTTCATAACGGGCACGTGCTCCAGGCTGCCATCAACAATGCTTAAATGATAAACAAAAAGTAACACTGTATTCACTTATGACTCGTCGGTAGGATTCGATTGATATATTACATGCCCTAAGTTCATATTCTTAACATTAGTGCACGTGCTTGAAGGGGTCCACGAGAGCTCATCAAAAGTTGATATATCGCTGTTAAGTTCTTCCATTTTCACGTTTTCGTGCAAACGATGGCTGGCCAGGCACATAAAGGTACTGATCATGCTTGTATTCTTATATATAGCTTTAGCTAAAGCTCGTAATAAGGGGTCATTGAAGTACTTTTTGGGGGTCATTTTCTCGGACGTATCATTTCGAAAATCGAAAAGAATGTCATATTCGTCTTGTGCTCGTCATTCCCGTTCGAATGACATATTACATGCCTTATATTGCCAATAAAAAAATTTAATGGGGGGGCTTGGGTCTCAATAGTCACGTGACTGTTAGACCGATTTCGACGACAAACTAATCAGGTGAGCTCAGGAAGGGTCTCTATCGAACAGCGAAAAAAGAACTTGAAAAAGTTAAAGCATTCTCGAGAAATCGCCGGACGGACGGACGGACGGACAGACAGACAGGCAGACACACAAACAGAGCGAAACCAATATATGCTTTTCAGCATATAATAATCGATTTGTGAAGTGATTAAATAATTTATGATTTTTTTATAGTAGAGGAGAGATTTGAATAATTTGGGACATTTTCAAGGTTATACTTTTTTGTAACTACACGGTATTAAAAAAAGACACAGTAATTTATCAATCACCAGATGCTTTTAATACAATGCGGGAAAAATTATGGATGCTAAATATCAAATGAATCGTAAGTTATTTATAGGTTTTCATAACTGTAACAATGCCCTATCCTTTAGAAACAGGAATCTAAGACGGGACTTAACAAACTAATGTATAAAACGAGACAAACTACTTAACTTTTCTTATGTTGATTTTTGATATCGCTGGATACACTGGAACCAACCGCAAGTGGTTAATGCCTATGGTCCTTGCAGATTACACTGGCAACAAAATTTCAAAAAGTTCATGCTTTTGAGATGAAAATAGTCATTTCTTAATTTGTTCAATGAATATGCCTAAGAAAAAGCTGATTTAGCTACGGATTCTTCTTGGTGTACGCGTATTTTGCCTTGAGATTCAGTTTTGAAGCATCTATAAATAGCCGCTTTATGGGGCCCATGTGCAATGTCGATTTCTTATAGAGCACGCCATCAGTATCGCAGGAGAACACAGGGGTTTCTTCTTTTTTGAAGAAAGATTCGAGGAGATGATATGACGAATGCGAAATGAAGCCACTCGGGCATTTTCTTCGAGAACATTTCACTGTTGAATTCTTCACGCCAGTATCTCCGTTTTTCTTTTGAACAGATCAAAATCGCGAACAAGATCGTTCATCCGAGGTAATTTTGTGTTGCAGATGTTTCATCAAAGGAGGAAATGTCATCATCCTTATTGCCACCATAGTGACGTTGACGTCAATTTCGCTGCAACGACACCTAATCAACTTATTTCTGTACGGTATTCGTGGTCAGCACGTTAAGTTCATTCAGGATTGGGTAACCTACTTTTACCTAAGCAGCAATTTCATTGTTGCCCAGTGTTATAGAAAACCATTCTGTTGTGGCAACTTTCTTAGTTTCTTCTCTTTTTGGTGTTCTTGTTTGTTCCTTGAGAAAACACTCTCCCATCTTAGGAAACTGAAACTGTCCTGACTTAGCAAAATGGTAACTTTGATTCTCGTCTAGCACATAGAAAATATAATGGCAGCACGAAACACATGTTGCAATGAAAATAACCCATTGATATGCAAATTAAATCAAGTATATTCACAGTTGATCTACGATCTTTCTATCTTACGACAGTTAGCACGAGACGTTGGTGATACATTTTACTTAGAAATTAATAAAACTTACCGGAATTTTTTGTGAAAAAAACGGCTGCCTCCTTCGACGAAGTGCTGAAAACCAGCAACATGTGCATCAGGAATTGTTTAAATTTGCAAAATTGCGCTTTGTCTCAATTTATGACGCGTCCCAACTTATGCAACTCTCCCCTAAGATATGCAAAATAGATACCATGTACTATATTGCTGATTAATAATTAATTATAATCTATTTATTACACCCGAGTAAGGTATAGGAAGGTAGCGGAAGCCCTAAGTTCATCTATTTTTTACTCTTTTTATCCGCACTTTTATGCAACACAATTCAGCGGGAACCCCTCAAGAAGAGCGTTTGTCATGATATTTATAGTGTGTTTCTAAAGGTAGTTACCGAACATTACACACAGTTAGGGGACACCAAAAAGAACAGCTTTACCACAGCATCGGAGTCGGAACTCTACCATTGTCCGGCTATGGGGGAGAAAAGTGATGTAACATGCAAGTGAAAAAACACAACGTAATGTCAATTAGTTTATTCACACGTGAAAACAACACTTACAGAAGCTGCTCAAAGTGTCCACCAGCCATTTCGATACATGCATTGTATCGTCGCAACATTGACTGGTATTTCACGGACTTCTTCTCTGGCGACTGCAATGCGGGAAACCAGCTCTTCAATGGTAATGACAAGTGTGTGGTAGGCAAGTGCCTTCTTGTGACCCCCACAAGAAGAAGGCAAGGGGAGTAAGATCCGGTGACCTAGGAGGCTCACCTCTACCCATCCAACAATTACCGAAGGTGTCATTAGGTTCGTTGGCTTATTAGAATTTTGGGCGTCGACTACTAAGGTCATTTTGCGCCTTGTACACAAATTATTTCTGTACGCTTCCCGGGACAAACACAAACATCCATGCCCACGGCGGATTCGAACCCACGACCAGCGGACTCGAGAACTAGAAAGCCCTTGCCCTCTCGGCCATCTGGCCGGCCAATGTGTCATTATAGCATGGTCACGCACAATCTGGATGAAGTGTGCGGGCGCCCCATCATGTTGGAACCACATCCATCTCAGAATATCCAGCGCTCGGGCAGCAGATCAACGATAAATGAAGGTCGTTATATCCACTGAGGCGAACTGGCAGAATATATGGGCCAACCAGTAAATCACCAACAATCCCAGTCCATATGTTGACAATGGAGTTTCACTATAAACTTGATCATGGAGAGATACACATCAGAAGATTGCAACTCTTGTTATTGTTTGCAATTAATGTTGTGTGAATATCCCTTTTATTAACAATTTTTAATCTTTTTGTTATGTGCATTCATTGTCGTAATTTACCAATATGATCACTTCTCTCCCCCATAACAGGACAATAGTACAGTTCCGACCCCCCCATGCAATGGTAAAAACTGTTTGTTTTGATGTCCCCTAATTGTGTGTAACGTTTGGTAACTACCTTTAGAAACACCTTGTATAGTATTCAGGTTCGTTTATTTTACTAAGATGTTCTGCTTGCGAAGAGAAAAATTCTAAACACATGCAATCTAATTAGGCCGTGGGTTTAAGGCTTTAATTTACTTACATGAATTATTATGTATGTCATTGCAAACTTTAAAATGGCCTGTCCAGTCGCCGGACCTCAATCCTATTGAACTTTTTTGATATAAACTGGAAAGGAATTTTCGACTCAGGTCTGTACCTCTGCCACATTCATGTCTGCATGTTACTCATTATCTCAGGAACACTTTCAGCACGTTGTTGAATCCATCCTCGACGAACCCAGGCTGGTTTGAAGGTGAAAGCGCTAATCTAGATGGGCTTTTGAAAATTAAATTTTAAAAAATAATTATTAATAGGAAGTTAATTAAAACTTTAAATATTTAATGTTTAAAGTTTGAAAATTTGTAATGTTCATTTGATATAAAAACTAAGTTTAAGAAATGAATACCATATAAACTGCCTTTAAATTTAGGACGCCTTTGGAAATTACGAACTTGGAAAATTGAAGGACGAAAGCTTTTAAATATTAGACATATTTCAAAAACATTATAATCAACATAAAAAAAATCAGAGTTTTCTTTTAAAAAAAGGTTTACACGGTGGATGGTTAAAGCCTTATTTTCAACAAGCCCCCCCCCCTTCTTTTTTGCGTCTGTTTCATTATTTGCCAATGTAGGAAGGCAGAGGTTTCTTTTGATCCGTTCGAAGTTCTTATCAGTGTCCCCTCCTTGGAAAACACCATTAACTGAAAGATAAGGGGGGGAAAAGAAAAAACGGAAATTAAAGTCGGAGAAAATTCATGTTTCGAATCCGTTTGAGATGAAATAAACTCCATCAGTGGCACGAACTTTCTTCACTTACAACGGAAAAATACAGGTAGAAAGGAGGATGAAAATTAAAAAAGAGGGAGAATTGTATGCGGGAAAGTGATAAAAAAAAACGCCTACACCCCCATCCGCCGCCCCACCAAATGTTCGACAAATAAATGTGAAAAAATTAACAAAGTCGACATCTGTAGATAGATCTGATTAAAACAAGAAGCGAAAATAAAAAGAAGTTTATTAGAGGTAAAATAAAGGTTGACGATGTTTATCGGAATATTAGAGAGAAACGGATTCGAGCAAAACATTCGTTTAATTTAAGCTTAAAATGAAAAGGTGGTCGCCTAATTTATCACTTTTTAAACCTCAAAAGTGGCTGCTGCTAGGGGCTTTTCACTCGATAAAGTAGATAGAAAATTTTAAATACGTGATTTTCAATGAGAAAATAAGAAAACTACACTGAAGAGCCAAAACATTGCGACCACCTACTCAAGACAATTCGAGCCTTGTGACATGGGGCGTTGTCCTACTGGAAGATTCCATTTCCAGTTGGGAAGACAGACGCCATATAAGGGTGCAAATAGGCCTATAATGATGTTCAGATAGTCCGCAGCTTTCGTGGTACGTTCTACCACAACTACGGGTCCCAGAGCCGCCCATGAGAACGTCCCCCAAAGCATAATACCGCCACCACCAGCCTGTGTATGGCCTACTGTATAGAGGAGGAGCAACTGTTCGCATGGAAGTCGGCGTACCCTGACACGGCCATCGACTTCATGAATAAGAAATCAAGATTCATCCGACCAAGTAACTCTCTTCCACTTATCCATGGTCCAGTCTCGATGTTCCCACTGTAGGCGTAGTTGACAATGACGCTTGGTCAACAGAGGCACACGAGTGGGACATCTGCTGCACAGGCCCATATCTAACAGTGTCCGCTGAACTGTGTGTTCCGAAACACTTGCACTTGAACCTGCATTATATTGGGCTTAAAGTTGAGCCACTGTCTGACGCTGATCTTGCTTTACCAAGCGGGACAGTCTCCGACGTCCTTAGACTTTGATGACGCGTGGGCGTCCAACAACTTGGCATCTACTGCTGGTTTCACCGTCATTTATCCACTTTGCATAAATATTAACAACGGCAGATCGTGAACAACCTACCAGTCGTGCAGTTTCGGCAGATACTCGTTCCGAGTCTTCGGGCCATTACAATCTGCCCTCTATCAAATTCGCTTAGATCAGCAGCCTTTCCCATCACTCGCAAAATTAAGTGCAAGATTGATTTTCTTACCTCCTCCAGCAGCAGTTAAATATCATTCTCACTTAATTAATGGTATCCAGACGAGTTAATTCACCAGTATGGTGATTGTGATAATGTTTTGGCTCTTCAGTGTAGTTATAAGGTATTTTAAAGTTAAAATATTATTTTAGTGCTAATATTAAAATCATTATTGCATTTTTACAATCCTGGATAGAATTATATGACCAGCCACAATATTAAATATTACCCTGTTTGAAAAAACATTTTGCATATAATACGATTAGTAAATATGGATTTATTAGTCGAGAAACAATTTGTTTACCGGCTCGCCTACATATCCAAAATGCAATCGGCCATTAATTTTCACCAGTCTAATAGCTAATATCTAATTTGTTGCCATTTAAACGGTTCACGTCATGTCATTTAAGGCAGTAAACTGCTTTTCGTTTGAGTATACGTTTCACATTATAAAAGCCCATAGATCCTCAATCGGATTGAGATCCGGAGTACATGCTGACCAATCCAAAACTGGAGTCCGTAATCACGCAGCAACTGTTGAGTTGACAAGACATGGTGAATGGGGACATCATCAGGGTCATTAAATTCGTCTTTAATGGCAACAGATAATCCCCTAAAATGTTCTGATAGTCATATGCTCTTGATTTTGCGCAAAGAGGTGCAACATTCGATTTCCCCTGTGCAAAGAAAGCCACCCAAGGACAAGTATATGACCTTTAATCGATAAATTTTTCTTCACTTTTCAACATAATCTACATTTCTCTGCATTTTCCCCATCTTTCTGAAAGCTTGAAAATTCTCTTGCGGGAGAATTCCGCTTCTGCTGGCCGAAGGCACTGTGCCCTGTTCCAAATTTTACTGCGATTTGAGACACAGTGACACGTGTGTCTTTGTTAATGATAGCTTCAAGCTTTTCCTTGTTGTGTTCAGTTGAAATAGTTCGATGACAACCGCTACGAGGGAGATCTTGGATGCTCCATCTTTAAAATGTTTCAACCATCTTCTAACACTGTCGGCGGCCATGCACAATTTTCATTTGCACGCTGAAGTCTTTGGTGAATTTAACCAGAGGGTATTTCCTCTTTAACAAGGAACTCAGTAACAACACGCTGAGAAAACGAATATCATGGCCAACCATTTGGTATCTTGTGTGCTTGGTCTCGTGATTGATAGACGCTACTGACACCACAATACCTGAACACATAGTTTAAAGTTTTAGACTAAGATGAATAAATTATGATTTGTTGCCAAAGACTTTAGTATTATCCTCGTATTTTTGGTGAGACTGCAATAAGAGCAAGGTCTAATTTTAAAATATCAGATTTGAGAAAGAGTGCGAGGAATGAAAGATTATTATTACGAATGTGAATAATAATCTCAGTATATTATTTTTTGTAGAGGGGAATAGAGATTTGGCATGAGAATTGTGAAACTGTTCTAGATCCTTATGCAAATTTGAAGAAGATTCGATAGTCACAATAAGCGAACAAGTAATGAATAGTAACTCTACGGATTTAAAGTGGAGACGTTGACGATGCGGGAGACGAAACCCAATTAAAATATCTAGAAGTGGGGCAATAAATAGATGAAACTTTGTTTTGAAATTTAAGATCAAATAATTAATTAGTAATATAACAGTTCAGAATTCTCTTCTCCTTTATTAGTGCCATCTTCAATTACCTGCAACAGACAATGGTACAGTGTCAATGTTTTTGTTAATAAGTTGTGAACCACATGAGGTAACTGAAATTCGATTGCAGAAATGAACTCCGAAGAAAAAAATGGTGCCATTTTATATACCACATGACCTTCTTCCCATTTAAGAAAATGAACCTTGACCAAAAATGGCGGATTTCAAGATGGCGGCCAAACTCCACAACTGTCCCAAAAGATAGAGCACCCTGTACGTCCTATACAGAAATCAAACGCAAATGGAAATTATTACTACATAAATAAACAATAGATTCCCTACATAAAAACACTCATCTGCACAATCAATAGCCAAGAGTTAAACATCATGCATCTAGATTTTTTATGCATAAATGTCCCATTTTATATCAATTTCTTGCCTGACGATCGAAAACGTTGGTAATAACTATCAATATCACAACTTTAGTAAGCCTAATTTTTTTTTATTTTAATTAATTAATTAATTAATTAATGTATTTATTTATTTATTTATTTATTTATTTATTTATTTATTAAATAGGAGTATATCTTAATTCCATTATTAACAACCATTATAGTACTCCTAATAATCAAATAATATGTATCAACCTAGCGAATGACCATGATCATTGTAGACCATAGCAACTGACCAAGAGGTTGACCTCCAACAGGCAGATACGCCCAAACCCGAGTTAATAAAATATAATATTAGAAAAAGAAATTTAAAATCCCACTACAATTATTACGGCCAGATACTACAGTCCTGGAAAAAATGATAGGAACTTTTGTGTTTTCAACATAACATTTTTAATAATGAATTTATTTCAACGAAACTTTACACACCTGTGCCCACACTGCATTGACACCACTGGTTTCAATTCAGTCAAAATATTTAAAAAATTAGTTGAGCCACAACCAATTTTTGAAAAAAAGGGTGGGAAAAATGATAGGAACTAAATGAATAATCTGCCCCCCCTCCCCCCCCCCCCAAATTGGGAATGTGAGCCCTTCTCACATTGCTAATATGCAATTCTGAGCAAGAAGACATATCTCTGATAAAATAAAACTTGTTCACTAAATATTTTCAAAATGGGACGTGGTAAACAACTCACCCATTATGAGAGAGGAAAAATCATGGCATATAAAGAACAAGGCATGTCAAAAGCAGAAATTTCTCGTTTGATTGGAAGGTCCAAGCAAGTAATTCCATCTTTCCTGAAAAATCCAGAATCATATGGTACAAAGAAAACGATAGTAAGGCATAAAGCACTTAGTGATAGAGACCACCGTCGAATTCTTCGCATGGCAAGCAACAAGCAAATTTCTGCCAAATCCATCAAACAGGCGATTGGAACACAGGCTCATCAAAGATCTATTAATAACTATCTCAACCAATGTCCTCATCTCCAACGCCAGAAAATGAAACAGAAACCACCTCTTACCAACCAGCACAAAGTCGATCGTCTTCAGCTAGCGAAACAGCATCAAACCTGGACTTCCGAATGGAACTCAGGCATCTTTAGTGATGAAAAAAAGTTCAACCTCGATGGCCCCAATGGTTGGAACTACTATTGGCACGATTTACGAAAGGAACCAAAGCACTTTTCGAAGCGCATCCAGGGTGGCGGTTCAGTTATGGTTTGGGGGGCATTCAGTGCCAGTGGAAAGGTGGAATTAGTGTTTGTAGATGGCCGCATGAACAGCGTAAAATACCAAAAAATGCTTCAGAAGTATCTTATCCCATTTGGACCAATCATCGGAGGCCAAGATTGGATATTTCAGCAGGACAACGCCCCATGTCACGTTTCCAAATCGACTATGGAGTGGTTCAAGACCAAAAACATCAGGGTTATGAAATGGCCTGAGAAGTCCAGACCTTAACGCCATCGAAAATCTCTGGGGAATCATGGTTCGGGCCGTTTATAAGAACGGGCGGCAGTTTGACAGGGTGTCTACAGGTCACGAAAGTCCCGAAAGTCCCGAAAGTCCCGAAAAAGTCATGAAATTGGAACATGGTCACGAAAGTCACGAAAAAGTAGCGAAATTAGAAAATGGGTCACGAAAATTCCAAGTCGCAGAATTAAAATTTGCTCATGGAAAAAATCTGCTCACTCCAGTCTGGGAAAAATTCTTAAAAAGGTTTTTTTTGACGTTAAAAATTTAGGTCATGAAATTTTTTTAAAAGGTCCCCAAAAAGTCACTAAAAAGTCACTAAATTGACTTTCAGAAACTCTGTAGACACCCTGTTTGAGAATGTCCAGAGTCTCAAACAGGCTGTTCTTGAGGCTTGGGAAGAAATTTCGTGCAGAACTCTTGAAAAACTAATAGAATCCATGAAGGACCGTGTGTTTCATGTGATCAACAAAAATGGTGGATTTACAAAGTATTAAATACGAGCAATCTCATGATAACTGAAGGTGTTCCTATCATTTTTTCCACCCTTTTTTTTCAAAAATTGGTTGTGGCTCAACTAATTTTTTAAATATTTTGTCTGAATTGAAACCAGTGGTGTCAATGTAGTGTGGGCACAGGAGTGTAAAGTTTCGTTGAAATAAATTCATTATTAAAAATGTTATGCTGAAAACACAAAAGTTCCTATCATATTTTCCAGGACTGTAATTTAAACCTTAAATTAATTCTAAAAAATCTAGTGAAGAGAAAAAGACCAGAACGATTTGTAATTTTGGAGGTGGAAAAAACCGATATTCACCAAGAAATACGGAGGTCAAGGTTACCATTAAAAAAATTATTTAAAAACCTTCTAGTAGCAAAGTCTGCTAAATGCATGAAAGAAAAAGAAACGAGGTTAGCAGATGAAGACAGAATTAATATTAATTATAGCTCATATCTTACGTTCGAGTCTTAATGAGGTTTGACCTATATCAGCGAACTAGATCTCATAATCGTACGTCAACTTATTTAAAATAAAAAAAAAGTTAAAAAGTGAAAGAAGGTAAAATTCTATCAAATCTACCAATTTGATTTACTTGTTTGATATTTAAAGACATCACAATGCTATCAGTTTTCAATGTTTCAAATTTTTTCTACCTGCTTATTTCCAGTTTTATCATAAAAAATAATAACACATGATGCTCTGGTTTAATTTTATTTTGTGGCCAGTGTCAGTTATAATAAAGAATAGGTAAGCTTTAAATCGTATGAAGTTATTATTTATTTACTGCATGAAAATATTTCTCCAAATTTGAAAACTGTAAAAATTTTTAAGTGATGAATGTACTGTACGAAAATTCAGCAATAAATGATTGGCGGTTTACTTATATTTACTTTTTCATTTAATGTGCAGAATCGTGACTCCTCATACTTTAAATGTTAGAAAAACAGAAAAAGAAATATTTTTTAAATCTTTTATATAAAATTGCGAAGAAAGTTAATGACGGTCTGTTTATGCTTAATGACTGGTTACTCTTTTCAATTTTATTTATGGCAAACATTTTTGCATTAATCTTTAACTTTTATCGCGCGAAGATAATTTCAGTGGAAAAATCGGCGCCCAACGAACGTCGTTCAGTAACGGTGCCATTAAGTTGAACTTTAACTTTGCATTTTTCAAGGTGAGTAAGTTTTACTTACTTTTGCCGGCCACCATAATATTTTCCGTTCCTTCTCTTGTCTTCCTTTATTATTGTTCCCATTAAAGGGTATTAACCGTCAATGGTGCTTAGGCGTAGCCTACTTAATCCCAAGCAAGTTTCGAAAGAAGGATGGAGGGCCTTCTTTTTTTTTTTCTGCTCCCCCCCCCCTCACCAACCCCCTCACTTTCCCTCCACCTAAAGAATTGCTCTTGCCACCATCTGCTCGAGAAAAGGTCTTCCGATAGGAAGCACTTTAGAAACGTGAAGCGAATTCTGATTGGCTCCGATGGTGATGACCTCATTCGTCAATCTGAGCGAAATTTTCCAGCGCTTGAAAAAGCGAGGGACTCTCCCTCTTACTTTCTCGTACCGTGCGCACACCGTTTTCACCTACCCCTCTTTCCTTGATCATTTTGTTCACAACGGGCCACTTGACGAAGATACATATTATATCGATCCGATTAGATGTGATGCAGCGCGAGCGTTTACAACAGTGTGGCAGCTGATGCGGACCCCAAAGGCTTTGGAAGGGGAAAAGTAAAGAAAAAAGAACGGAAAAAACTTCCTGCCGCTGAGTTTTAAATTTAGACAATAAAAAAGGGGCAAGAAAGATGTAACTCGGCTTTTGCATTATATTACGGCAGTTTCATTGTCAGCGTTACTTTTATGGGGATTTTCATTTTAATAAGAATTTGTCACCTTGAAGCTCATTCGTCACGTTGTCATTATCCAAGAATCCTTTGTATGACCGACTTTGAATTGAATGCAAACGCGAAGGTTAAAGTTAATATATTTACTTTTTAACGCCTATAAAAATGCTTGACTTTAAAGAGGAATTAAAAGTCGAATTTTTATCAAGAAGTGAAGAAGGGACAAGGACGAAACCTTTTGTCCTCGTGTACAAGGTCGAAAACTTTTACGATTTAGAAAATTTCTACAAGTTGAACTAACGCCTTAACAATCTTATTAATCTGGATAAGCAGGAATCCCATCGTAACGCTGTTCCTCGTTTCTTTAAAGAAACCGCACCATTTTAACAAATGATTCGGCATTAATTTTCAGTATTTGATAATGTTATTCGGTTAAATTGAAGAATTTTGTTCAAGATTATACGTCTGTATAAATATAAAGCATGGATGGATTATACGCCTGCACTAAATTTCCTAACATTGTTACCAATATGCACAAATGATCTCAATGCAATTTTTGTCGTGATCATTAGAAGTGTTCAGTGGATTATATCGATATTATGACATATTTAAAGGGTTTATTTAATGCTTTTACTATGATAAACGAATTATATAGTAGTGCCCGCCTCCCATTGGGCTTTCAACCTTGACAACTTGGTTATCTTTAAGACACCTTGAGACAGCATAGCCCAACTGGTAGAGGCGTCGGCCATAACAGCCGAGGTTCCTGGTTCGAATCCAGGTCGCAGAATTTTTTTCTTCCATTTTTCGATAGAAAAATCCTTACCTGATGCTTGAGAGACTTATCTCCAGTTTATAATATTAATTATTATTAATCACTGAAGAAACATGAAACTTGGTGATGAAGTTAATCCTTTTCAACATAAGCACCACACAACTTAGCACACATCTTCCAATGCTGGATGACTTGAAGGAGACCATTCTTGTAAAAATCTATGTTCTGACCATTGAGAGAGTGTTCCACCTCTGAAATCATGAAAACGCTTGCTACGCAGTGGCTTCTTCATCTGAGGGAAGAGAAAGAAGTCACTGGGTGCCAGGTCTGGTGAGTAAGGGGGTGTGAGGCAGGATTTCATAGCTCAAAGTAGCTGCATAAATAAGAAAGATAAAAATTTTTGATATCCGTGCGGAGAGCGAAGTATTCGTGGAGATCTGCTTCCCTACACCTTAGATGAGTAATGCAAAAAGCCCAATTACAAAGATTACAGGGCAACTGACGTGAAAATTTTAGAAACTATACAATTAAGTAAATAATAAAAGAAAACTCTGTAATTCCATCATTTATAATAAAATTAGGAAAATTTTTCTTGTGCATGTGTATTTAATAATTGCAACAAATATTCGCTATAAAATGAACATCGCGTAAAAAATCATTTGACACAGTTGAACCAGAGACAAATGAAGAATTTACTTTTATTCGTCTCTGAGTTGAACTCGATGACGTCATACTGGCGAAACATTTTTCTAGTATTGTAGTTGAATATTTAAAGGAAAATAAAAAAATAAAGAATTTTCCAAAATAAAGGATAATGACTGAAAAATACAGGGTGTCCCAAATTGATGTATACACTCTTTGAAACGCTTGAGCAATGAAATAACATAGAAATATCAGGTTTGTTGTGTATGATCCAGATTGTGCTGGAAAAGTGTGGTGTGGTCTGTCCTCCAGAGGATTAATTGGGCCGTACTTTTTTGAATGTACTGTTACGGATCAGTCTTGCTTGCAAATGTTGGAACTCGTGATTCCACATCTTAATGATCTCTTCGAGAATGGAAATCAGATTTACTTCCCACAAGACGGGGCTCCACCTCACTTTCATGTCGACGTGAGAACTTTCCTCAATCACACATTTACTAACAGATGGATAGGACGAAGAGGAAGTGCTAAGGAGTTCCCGCCTCGTTCTCCCGATTTAACCCCTCTCGATTTCTACCTTTAGGGAACTTTAAATAACAGGGTGTACGCCACAAACCCACAAACACTGACGGAATTAAGAGATCAGATTGAACATTCCATCAATGATATTCCATTGGTATGTCGGTATGTCAGTCTGTTCGACGTCGGTGTTGGGAGTGTACTGAGGCAGAAGGTGGACATTTTGAACATGAAGGAAGATTAAGGAATAAAATACAACAAATCTTATACTTCTTATCTCATTTCGTTGCTGAGTTATAACGTTTCAAAGAGTGTATACGTCAATTTGGAACACTCTGTACAACGAGGTTGGGCTATTCTATGTTTGCCTTAATTAACCTTTAGGGTTCGCTTACGCAGGACGTCATAGTGGCGAAAGTTCTACTTGAACTTTGAAAACTGATGTTAGAAAATATAAATAAAGGCAATGCTCGTGTGCCCTATAGACTCAAAAACTACTCGATGAATTTCGGTGAAAATTTCACAGTTTGTTCTTATTAGTGCCTGGAGTGTGTTAGAAAGTGCTTTGAATGAAATCCGATATGTAGGTTAGTTTAGGTTCAATGTCGAACTTCAATTGTATTTAGTTAATTCATGTATATCTCATATTTAGCATAGCTAAGCATTGCTGGGCCCACTAGTTATTAGGTCGTTGCATATCAAATGTCGGATTTCAAGGTGGGTTCCGCGCTTCAGCACGGTCTCCACATTTAGTAGCAAGTACCCATAACAAAGTGGTACATTCCCAGAGATAAACCTATCAGGGACCAGCTGCCTGAAATTTGCATGTCTGCAAACATAGTTAATAGCGTTTAAACCCAAGCGAAGAAAATCATACGAATTACGTGTGAAAATGTATTACGAGTTCAGGTAAATCACACTGCATCCAACGCCTCTCGAAACATCAATAAGGTATTCGGTGTAGGCACCATAAACGAACGTACTGTCCAACGTTGGTTCCGAAAATTCCGGGCGGGAGTGACGGACCTATCAAACGAGCCACGCGGCAGATCGCCCAACGTGTTGAATGACGCTGATCTGAAGCGATCTGTTGAAGAGGACCCGTCAAAAACTGTTCGGGACCTTGCAGGGCATCATGTTGTATCAGCTTCGAGTGCCAATAGACACCTTAGGACCATCGGCAAGGTGAAAAAGCAGGACAAATGGGTCCCACAGGAACTTACGGGATACCAAAAGAGCGTCGGTTGAAGGTGTGTACGGAATTGCTTTTGCGCCATGAAGAAGCGGGGATTCTTGATCGCATTATCAGCTGCGACGAGAAGTGTCTCCTATACGACAATAGAAAACGGTCAGCACAGTGGCTGGATACTGATGAACCACCGCGACAGTTCCCTAAATTCCCGTTGCACCCCACGAAGCTCATGGTTACAGTTCGGTGGAACATCTGTGGTGAAGTGCATTACAGATTCCTGTTGCAGGGCGAGACGATCACCGCTGCGACCTATTGTCGTGAACTGCATCGTACGCACACAAAACTATGTCAGCAACAACCTGCACTTGTGCATCGCAAAGGCGTCTTTCTGCTGCAAGACAACGCGCATCCGCACGTTGCACGAACGACCGTGCAGGCGCTACAGGCTCTGGGCTACGAAGTGCTTCCACACCTCCCCCGTACTCTCCGGACTTCTCCCCTACCGACTACCATCTTTTCCAGAGCCTGGACAATTTTCTCCGGAGGAAAACATTCCTAACCCAAGCAGACGTCGAAAACGCATTCCGGGAGTTTATTGAGTCCCGTGACCATGCATGGCTTCTATCGGAGAGGGCTCGAGAAGCTGCCAAATCGTTGGCAACAATGTTTGGATTGCAATGGGGGTTATTTCGAATAGCACGTGTGAAGGTTACCTTTGCAGTCCGACACTTGATATGCAACGACCTAATAGATAAAAAAAATTTGAAGTAGAATTAGAGTTAGTTGCATGTGCTTTATATTATAAGATAATTAAATTTAACTTTTATTGATAGATGAATTTTAATGTCAGTTGTCTTTAAGTATTTATAATGTTAATGAACCTGGGAATCTGCTACAACTTAATAAAAGACATGAACTAGTAGCCTTTAGTGCGTGCTTTGCCGTTTCTGATAAAGAGTCTGTATATAACGAAAACAAAAATAAGAAAACAACGAGTTATCGAGTTAATGAACACATTTCATATTAGTCAGTAAGGAAAAAGAATATATCCTACTTGTCCACAATTTATTTTTATTTATTTAAATAAATTATACAATCATGCTCGACCAGGTCCATGTATGGTCGAAGCTGACAAGTTAGGGCCTGGGGAGCAGAAAAAATACAAAAAATAAAAGAAAACTAAAAACAATATTAAAAAACAAAATTAATAATAAAATTAACAATAAAGAACTTATTAACCAGTATGCGCATTTTAGCCACATTGTGGCCATCATTCAGCAGAATACAGATTATTAAATTCTTTATTGTGGACAAGTGGGGTATATTTTTTTTTCCTTATTGAGGATATTACTAGTATTCCACACTTTCCTCGGCATTTAATAGTTTCATATAAGATCCAACGAAGCAATGTTTACAATTCCCAGATAGTCATCGTAGATGCTCATTCACAATAGATACTGTCCGCTAACTTTATTATCTCTCTCCAGTATTTGGAAATAGGCTTGAAAATTAAATCACTATGTGGAAAGATGGTGCCTTTCATTCCAATTCAGAAGGATCATTTGCGGAACCGAATTCGCGAAGCCACCGGACGTCCGAGTTAGTCAATAACGGAACATATGCACGAAATAATATAAACGAACGGACGGATGATTTGCTTAATTTTTCTCTTCGCACACCTATTTTCATATGAGGAAATGTTACGGAAGATATTATCGACATTTTTGTATTACAAATCACATCACAATTTTGATCAGGAAAAGATTTTTTTATTTTACCAATCTCTGATGAAATATGGATACGTAACAAATATAATAATAATTACTTTACTTTTCAAAAAAATATATTCAAAAAATATTTGGAGAATATTCAAAAGAAATAAGATCTTAAATAATTGAAAATGCATATAGGTTAGACCGGAAATAAAATATTTAAAAATGATTAAAAACATCTTTAAAAATTTTAAACATTTTCCCGAATTTAGAAAATTATTCTAACATTATGTTTGACACTTAAAAAAAGGAATTCGTTTTTCCTTTTATTAAAATGCTAAGTAATATTACCTTAAAACTTTCCCGAGTTCGCTTGGATAAGTTTTATGAATGTGCTGCTTCCCTCTTCCCTTACGGAAGGATTTTCTTATCGAATTTCTTTAGATTTCCTAAGATCCTCACGTTTTGCATGGATTCATAAGGCTCTTCCTTTCTCTCTTGCTCTCCAGATATGAGAAATGTGGCTGAAGGGCCCGAGGAAGATGAAGGTCAAGTCGAGGCCTTCGGGTAATATAGTCCTTTGACTTTGATAGAGAGATGGCACTTCGACCTTTACCGGCCAATAACAGTCATTTGCCAAAGTGACTTACCATGTCGACAGAGCAAAAGATCCTTGGGCCGTCATAAGATAATATCGCTTCTATGGATTTTCTATACTTACACTTTATATTCTCTCTATTTATTAGCGTGAATATAAAAGAATAAATAAATCCAAAAAAGGGATAAATTTTATCGACTGGGAGATTTCCAATGTTCCAAATCGGAAAGGCGTGGTTCGATACTTGTGTATGTTCAAGACGGCAGGAAAGAAAGGGGAAAATGTTTTTTTCTCTCTTCCATTGATTTAAAAAAAATGTGCAAGACTAATTCGTTTCGAGGTGCAATCGCTGACGCAACAATAATTTTCTTCTTACCCAAAGGTGTAATCCCCGTCTACCACAGAGACAATCATTCGTTCGTTCTACGGGGGGACAGTGGAAGGAAGGCCGCGGGCGAGTCTATTGCAATTTTCCGCTCAGCGGAGCGAATGCACCCCGTGCCACAGGCACGTCGCACGTCGACTGAATGGGCGAGCCCTAAGCCCAACAACACCCCCGCTTCCACCCCCTTCGTCTTACTGTTAGTTCACTACCGCCAATGACTGAGGGCACTAACTTTAACCTCTCCCCATTCGTACTAGCCTTTCTTTTTTTTTTTTTTTTTTTTTGTTTCTCCCATCGACACTCGAAGATATTTTTTACCTGTCATTCTCTTCATCTCTTTCTCAAGCCTCTTGTTAACTTGTGAAAATCCGCTTTTATCTCTAAACGTAATGCGCCCGCTTGATCTACCGTGTACATTTATTGCGAAGTAAAATAGCAAACTGGAAATCATTTATCATAAATTAATTTCTTTAGTGCTGCGACAATGTCGATAGATTGCACCATCGGTGTTTCCCCAAATATAAACAGCCGTCCCCAGGAGCGTCATAAAGAGTTTTTTGTAAGAAGTTGCAGTTAATGAGCGATTATTTTCGATTAATTAATGTCGTCCTTTATGAAACTTCATTTATTATTATTGATTTTTAATTTTTAGGCGCTTAAAAATGAATTTTAACTGCAGGGTACTTACATTTTTAATTTCTTTAGAACTTCTACGATGATGAGATCCATTCCTTTAGACAGGTTATTTTCACTAAAGAATTCCTATTATAATTACGACATATTTCAGGTTATATTTTAAAGAAAACACATTTAAAGTGAAATAACCGTTACTCTTATCTGTATGATTTTTTAAGGAATTTAAAATATAAATAAACATGACCCTAAATCAAATCAATTCAACGTACATGAAATTTACTATCACTGCACGAAAAAGGCCAACAATTATTGGTAAAGAATAATCATAAGATGTTCAGTGAGTGTTTTATTATACGCCAATCTCAGCTGTTCAAATTAATGATGAAAAATAGGAAAGAAAATTCCACAGCCTGGGTTCGAACCAGGAACTTTTGGCTGGTTCCTGGTTCGAACCCAGGTTGAGGGATTTTCTTTCCTATTTTTCATCATTAATTATTGATAAAGAGGTCAATATGTGGTGCACTTCTATTTTTATTCAAACAGGACAGTAGGCGATAGTAGGCGAATTTGCCTAAAAGACTCCAAAGAGATTTTAATTATTTTACTACAACCTGTGACAATAATGTTCGGTGAATGATGGCATATTGAGAGTGGATTGCTCGCTTACATGAAACAGCAGTTACTATCCTTCAAAGTAATCCCCGTCGATGGGAACGCCTGTACAAGTCCTGGAAACTCCTGGCGTAGTCGTTTTTAGGGATAGCCTTCAGTTGGGTCGTAACATTATGTTGGATGTCTGGCCATTTCGGGGGGCCTCTTCTACGGTGTTCCGGCCTCCTCGGAACCGTTTAAACCACTCATAAACACACTTCAAAGTAATAGCACTTTCTTTGTAAACTGTTGTCATCATTTCATGAGTCTCTTTCGTTCGCTGATCCATTTTGGGTTTCGACCGCGTGTACTACGCCTTCTCTCTTCAATGTCCTGTTTAAACACAATAAACACACTCGCAGCGCTGATTCTCTCAAATTTGTTTAAACATGTCTCGACCTGTCTGGGGCAGGATAACGGTGGACTCTTACGACCGTTAGCAATTTGACGTCATTCACCGAACGTTATTGTCACAGGTTGTATATTATTCCATGAAAATTTTATAATTATACATTAAAAGTTACAGAAAGAGAACTTAATAAGGATGATAAAGCTTTGAACTACTCTGAGTGGCCAGTTTATTAGGAACACCCATGACTATGCAAATTCGTTGGCATAGCAAATACTTCATATCAGTTGGTCTAGTGGCAGTCGGTACCAATTTAAAGCGAAAACACACCAGTCAAATGAAAGTGGTTTGACTGTCACCATGGGGAAAATAAAGGATCTGAACGACTTCGAGCGCGGGATGATAGCCGGTGCCCGGCGAGGTGGACTGAGAATTTCCGAAACCGCACGTCTTCCAGGCTTTTCCCGAACAGCCATTTCAAGGGTTTACCAGGACTGGTTAAACAACCAAGAAACAACCAGCCAGAGACAAGCAAACGACTCGTCGATCCAAGGGGCGAGCGTAGAATGAGAATGCTTGTTCGTGCAAATAGAAACACCACGAGTCGTCAACTAACCATGGAGTACAACACTGGACCGCAGAATAACATCTCTGAACGCACTACACGCCGTACATTGATACGGATGGGCTACAACAGCCGATGGCCAGTCCGGGTACCTTTGATCTCCGCAAAAAAAATCTTCAATTTCTTCGTGATCCCCAACACTGGACCGTCGACGACTGGAAGAAGGTCTGCTAGTCGGATGAATCCCGTTTCCTATTGCAGCATGCAGATGGCCGATGCAGAATTTGAAGACAACAGCACGAAGCGATAGACCCCTCCTGTCTGGTTTCCACCGTTCAGGCTGGTGGAAGCTCTGTAATGATCTGGGGGAATGTTTTCCTGGCATACTCTTAGTCCTCTGATACATGTAGAACAACGCCTTAATGGTCAGGGCTACCTGAACATTGTTGGCGATCACCTTCATCCCTTCATGGCTACTGTGTTTCCCCCATCGGAAGGATACTTCCAGCAGGACAATGCTCCGTGTCACAAGGCTTGTATCGTTGTGGAATGGTTCCAAGAGAACGTTAATGAATTCAACTTACTCTTCTGTCCACCACAGTCCACGGATTTGAATCCAATCGAACATTTTTGGGATGAGCTAGAACGGGTTATTCGAGGCATGGATCCACCATCATCCAGTAAGCATCAACTTTGGAGCAGCTGTTGCATCCGTATGGACAAATATCACGGAACAATGCTTCCAGCGGCTAATTGAATCCATGCCATGGCGAATTGGTGCTGTTATAGGTGCTAGGACGCCGCAACACAGTATTAGGGGGAGGGTCTTCCTAAAAAACTGGCCACTAAGTGTATTTTGTTCAATTTCATCAACATAAAATATGCTTTTTTTAAAATTTCTCCACCAAAATATATAATTGAATGTAAGGATAAAAAACTTATTATACATACAGCCTTCCTTTTTCCTTTTCTACTTCAAAAATATTTTTCCATTAAGAAAATAATTCAATCTAACAATTATTAGAATCATATTATCAGTATCATTATTGGATTCATTTGATTATCTAGCCAGTAGTATTACGGAGGGTTGTTTCATGTTTACGGTGATGAGAATACACTTACTCGAGGTCTACTGGAACCCTTTTCTCCACCACCTATTGTGGTCTATGTGGTGGCCCTTTCTGGAAGAGGATTTTACGGAAAATAGTGAGGTCGATTAGGTTCCGCTCCTCTTGACATTATTAAGAAAGTGTTCTCGGAAGTCTTACATGAAAAACTCTTTAAGAAGACCGATTCCATAAAAATTCATGGGAGAAACATCGAGTGACTTGACAGGGATGTCTGAGAATTGGACAACCTTAATCCAGTTTCCTATTCCATTCGAACACAGTACTGGATAGTCGAATTAGCTGTGTGGTTGCGTGCTTTGTCCTGATGGATGCACGTACACGTCCTTCGCCTAGGGCGTTAGATTGTTACGATATGCGTGTTTCAAAATATTTTCCTGAGAATAGGCAGCATTTATCTTTTCATCAGAAGTCCATTGTAGCTGTACCCAGTACTGTCCGCACTCCACGAGAAGACCGCCTAGTTGCTTAATGTGCTCGTATGGTGTCGCTGCAGTTGCAGATGAATCTATTCAGTGTTGGGGGTCAAACAGCCAAATTTGAATCGATCCATGTTTCATCGATGTAAACAATAGGACGATTTTCTTCTCTTATTTTTTTTCATATTTCTCAGGTATCTATCTCTCCATGCAAACGTTTTCATTTGTTTGGAAACACGGCCAGAACTCATTTTTGCGCTACTTGATTTTAGCGCTTTTCCTCCCTTCATAACTATTGACTGATCTGCAATTACAGCGACACCATACCAGCACATTAAGCAACTCAGCGATCTTCTCGTGGCGTGCGGACAGTAACTACCATGAATCCTTTCGGAAAACTCTCCTTGCATTAATGACCCAGTCAGACCGAGTAGTATCATCCTGTTGTCGATAAAAAAATGTCCGGTCTTGTATCTCCCGATAAATACACCCAACCCTATTCCAAGGTGACTATCTTCTTCCATTTATCGCCTGCCAAATAGCGTTCATACAGTTTTCTGTTGTTGATTCGCATCTCTGCAATGTTAATTTGCTACAAAGCGTGAACTCGGGCCTTATGAGGGCGTTCTAATTTGAAATCAGGACGAATAGTACTGTTTGTCGATGCAACAAAGGTTCCAATATTGCTGGGAATAACCCGTTGTGTTAGCGGATTTTCCCTAAGGACCAGCCTCTTCACTGTTCGAATGTTAGCCTTAGTGAAGGCAAAACAGAGATGCGATTTTCTTTCAGCAGCGCCAACCTAACCTTACCGTCTTCTGCGTTTGATAACTTTTGTTATACCATTCTTGGAAATAATAAAATCTATACCTAACACTGTTATATTATTCTGGAAAAAGAGTAACCATTGTCACAAAAAACTATTCAGAACTATTCAGAACCACTCCCAGAACTTTTCAGATTTTGAGGGCATTTTGGCAGCAAACTTGAAAATAAAGAACGGAATGATAAGTTCGATTATTACCGAACTCACGTGTAAATTTCACGAGCCTCGTGCATTTCAAACCGGTGCTACCTCGTTTTAACAATCGTCGTCAAATACTTAAAAATAAATTGGGATATTAATAAAAAAAAGGCGCAATCCAAACTTTCTCTAATGCCTTTTTCATCCAAAGAAAACATGGAATCAAACAACTTATGTATATAGTCAAATAAAGGGTCCAGAATTATCAATATGGTAGCGTCTTTAATATAGCCTACCCTACACGTTTGGAAATAACTTCATCCTCAGGGCAAAGGACAACTACAATGGAGCAGGCCCGAGCCGCCAAGTATATGGGATTATGACCACCAATCAGAAAAGTTTACAAACCAAGGAGCTAATTGGTGGGTTAACAAATAGATAAGCAACAAAAGTTTGAAATATACAAAAGGACAAAAAAAAATTTATGAACGAAATTCACAAAGGGTGTGACGGGCTGTGTTATGTCAACGCACGATGTCTTCCAAACGGGCGGTTTATGATGTCATTGACGATGTCTAGGATCGGGGTCTTCTCGAAGTTGGTTTGATTATTCAGTATACTTTGTCTGGGTTGTTTTTCATCTCTTTTCTGTTCACGAAAGCCTCGTGGGTCAAATTCTCTTCTGGTCATTTTCCAATTTTAGTATGGACATAATTTCGTGGATGGGTCCAAACTGATGCTTCATTCTCAATAGATGGTCCGCGAATGCAGATTTCCCGTCTTTAATAGTCCATTACCTTTCTGTGTTCACTAAATCTTCTTTGAACTTCTTTTTTGTAAAACGTCCACATGTGGGACAAGCATGTTTATATACTCCACATGCTATGTATCGGTCCTTGTCTTCCTGGGATTCAAAACAAACTTAAAATTGTTGGAGGTCCTGAAAGCGATCTTGACGCCGCGAAAGACGTTCGAAACTGTGGTGATCTCTGACTCTGAGCAGGTAAAAGCAGCAACTTTCTTAGGAGAGCCATCATCTGGTACAGCATTTGAACGGCGCTTGGTCCTGTTGAATGTGGAATGGGTGACAGAATCGGGAAACGAGTTAATCCTGGCTATGTCGTATGCGACATGGATTTCATCTGCTTTGTCCTTCTTAGTGATCGGATAAGTTATCGCTCGGTGGAAGTAATATCTCATTGTCGCCGATTTATGTTGTAGGGGGTGATTGGAATTGAAGTGATAATATTGCAAGTAGCCGTCGCCTTGCAGTATATGCTGAACTCCAATTTCTTTTCGGCATAGTTTTTGTGGATAGATTAGTTCAAGGCAGGGCCGGATTTTCCTATAGGCTAACTAGGCTTCAGCTTAAGGCCTCAAGATCAAGAGGGGCCTACATTCAAATTGTTAGCATTAAAAATGGGAGGTGAAAGGGCCTCATAAGTGGAATAGCCTAGGGGCCTCTTTTCATCTAAATCCGGCCCTGGTTCAAGGAAATTAATTCTTTTATTCCGTTCCTCTTCCATTATGTACGAGATACTTGAATGGAAGTTATTTAACAGTTCAAGTATGTAGTCTGCATTGGTCACTTTTTTGTCGAATGCGATGAGGGTGTCATCAACATATCAGGGCTTTGGACTCCAGCAGGGGGGTGACGTGATCGTTTTCCAGGGACTGGTGAAACGTTTCGGAGATATTGGCACAGATTTTTTTGTCCCTTTGTATATTTCACACATTTGTAAATTTTTTTATCCTTTTGTATATTTCTTATTTTTGTTGCTTCTGTTTGTTAGCCCACGAATCAGCTCCTTGGTTTGTGACTATTTTTGATTGCTGGGCAGAATCCTATGTATTTGGCAGATCGGGCCTGCTCCATTGCAGTTGTCCTTTGCCCTGAGGATGAAGTTATTTCGAAATGCTTAGGCTATATAAAAGACGCTACCATATTGCTAATTCTGGCCCCTTTATTTGACTATATTGATAGTAGCAATATAGACCATAATGCAACTTTTAAACTATTATGTTCATAACATGAATCCATTATCAAAACTTTAAGCATTGATTTCAACAAACTGCTCTTGAAGGTTTCTAATGGTAGACGTCTCCTATAACAAGTTTCTGCAAAACACAAATATATTATATAAATCTATTTAGTTATTAATGCTATTTTAATACATTTTATTATTATTTAATTACAATGGCCAACAAAATTTAAGATTTTTCTTGTAACAAAATGAAAGTGGGTGATTTTTGGTAGTATTTTTTCTGCTGAGTACGAATATAATTTTTAAATTTCTCTAGCACGCACAGCTTTCTTGTTTTACAATGAACCATTTTTAAATCATTCAGCGTTTAGGGCCTGATAAATTTCCTTGCGGCCCAAAATATGGATAGTTTAACACTGTAGCCCCTTCTCTTCACACCCATTACTTTAACATAGAAATCTCGATGTGCATAACTTGGAAACGTGACGTGATAGAAATAATCTAAAAGCAGATTCGGATTCTACATATAAATTACTAGTAAGGACATTGTGTATGGTCTGAGTTACAAAATGTTATTTTGACTAGTATTATTTAAACGTTATCATAAAACAATTTTCAACAAAACAATTTTAAAGAAATATTGTTGTATCCATTGAAAATGATGTAAAATCGAAGTGCATCGGGAGAGAGAGAAATAATAAAAAATGCATTAAAATAGTATAAATAAATAAAATATTGAACACATATGGATGATAAAAGATAAAATATGAAGTTCTGAAATTTCTTTGTAACATGCTGAAAACAATATATGATTGCTATTACGTTCAAACGTTATTAGAAATAGGTATTAACTCGTATATTTAAACCTACTTCGATAAATTTATAATTTAATATTCCATAAACTTCATAATGTAATTCTGAGTTTCTATCAAGTTTAATTCTTATTTAACCCCTGTTAAGTCATATTATAATAATTCGTCTTCTTATTTATCTACAAAGAAGATAAACTCTCTTTAATGTTTAAGACATTGATGCTAAATTATATACATTATCACAGCAGAGTAAATAAAGGGTAATAAATTGAAGGCTTTTCTTTATTTAGAAACCCTGACCGATCTTTTTTGGGAGAACTGTTATTCGTTGTGTCTACCGTTGACTCTTTTGTTGTCGACGAGAAAAGTTCGTTTTCGCCTCCTTGGTCTCGACCCAACGTTTTGCGAATTCCTTTTCCCCAAGTTAAAAAGAAATTTTTTCCGTAGAAAAGCATTATGAGATAACGATAAATCGCCGGAAATAGCAGTTCATCATTCAACGTCCGCTTGTCAGTGTTCTATGAAGTAATCGCCTTCTCGTCGTTCAATTTATTCTGCCCGCTTATTCTTTCCTTTCTTATCTCGTGTATTTTGCGATAGCCTAAAAAGAATGAAAGTGTACAATAAATAATTCTCATTATCAGTTTTACAAAAATGGTAAGTCTAGGAGGAGGAGGAGGGAAAAAAATCGAAGCCCATCTAATCTAACAGCTGAACAATGTAATATAAATTAAATAAAAAAGTTAATTTTTGGGTCCACAATTTTTTTAACTTTTTACTTTAGCCATTTGTTATTTTGTGCTTTTTCTCTTTCAAAAACTTTAAATGAAGCTTCAGTTGTAGAGATAACATTGTTCTTATTTTGTTTACAAATATTTTAGACTAACTGCCAAGGTTTGCTTTTAATAAATCGGAGGATGGATTTCTAAAATTAGATCATAAATAATATAAATTTTAATACTTAGCAAACTTTTAACTCTTTATCAGCAAAACCCATGACTTTATTTCATGATATAACTTGGCTTCCGGTTTGAAAGGAAATTGTTTCGCAGCCAGCCAGGTAATTAAAATTCACTGATCTATATTAGTGTCCAAAATCCTATTAGACTTTAGATTAATTTAAAGTAACTTCCAATAGATTATTACAATAGATTACACGCTTTTATGAATTATCCAGCATTTTCATTTTGGAATTCAGATAAAACATTATTTTATCAACTACAGAGAAGGAAAGTAAAGTTTACAGTAAACTTTAAAAACTGTTAAATTACAGGAGAAACTTGTATTTTGAAACAGTTCCCTTTCAGTATACTTTTAATTCCTTATTTCGCTTTGTTTTTAATTTAACCAGTTGAATTGTCCTGGAAACATATTAATTCTTTAATAATGTCGAAGATTTATGGAGGACTTCTGAGCAAATGGCGCTTTTGACATTTCTATTTCGAGAAAATAAATACAGGCTTCGCTGCCCCATAAATATCAAATGCTGAAGGTTCGACGAGCAACGACTTTTTATTAGCTTCCCCTAACGTGAATTCTTTATCAGGTCACATATTTGAAGTTTCAGTGAAAGAAATAAAAAGTGTATATATACAGCTTTATGATAGACAAAAAAATAGTCAAGAAGAAACAGCTTATCGTACATGAGGTTGATTTACAAAGTAGACAATGCCATTTTTAATGGACTGGAAATTTCTATTGAAGGTGAATAGCGTCACGTACACCGATTAGTTTATCATAAAAAACTGTAGCAGGTAATACATCAACGTGCTACCTTTCGTAGACACTCCCTCCTTTATCCCCTTGACTCGCCAAACTCTTTCTCCTTTATACACATTGGAAATTGGGTGCAAGGGAAAGAAGGCCTAAGAAAAAGAAATAACAGTGTTCGCTAATGTAGATCACATTCACTATCTTGGAGATAGAATGATAAATTGCTCTATTTATCATCATCTTCTGCTCATAACACATGTAGATTATCCTGAAAACTTTCTCGTGTGAAGAATGGTTGTAAAAGTGTATTGTCCCTGCATCTCTGAGAAAGCGGTTTCTATTTGTGTGGTTAAACAGTCGAACTCTTCTCATTTTTACAATAGTAAATTCATTCTTATTACTATTCTGCAATGTACCTGAAACTCAAAAAATATCGGAAAAAATGTCTATTTGATAACTATTTTCGTCACACAGAAGAAGGATGTATAACTAAATTGTCTAGAAATCTTATGTGGATAATGCAGATGATAAACTTGAGAATAAAATGAAACTCTTTTTCCACAACGAAACAGGAAATGAACAAAAAGAAAAAGACCGAAAATAAAATGAAAAAATACAACCTGAGTCTGTAAGCGCTTTTCGAAAGCTTTGCTTTCATCATTCAGCAGCCAAGGAGCACCTCGAGAGAACTTGAGAGAACT
>JAHWFO010005730.1:1623682-1773005 GCA_023313115.1 Rhysida immarginata | reverse complement strand
TTTTTTGCTTAGAATCACCCATACTAACTCTCCTAGAAGTTTGTACAATGAATTCTGAGACACCCTGTATAGAATCTCTCTGTATTAAACCTATTAAACAATCATGTTTTATTCTACATGGATAAAAAAATGGGTGATTGACCTTAAAAAAATGGGTGATTTAAATAGAATGTAGCTAAGATATTTGCCGTGTGACAAGCGATTCCCACATTGATTGCTTGTAATTCATCATTACCTTGGTAACTTATGAGAGTTTTCCTATTCATCAATACGTTACATGCTATTCTGTGGTAAATGCAGGGTTTCCGAAAAAGAATGGCAATATTTTGTGATTTTATAACTTTTTATTGGATGGCGATTTAAACTTGTTTTTTTTATTACATTGAACAGACAGTATCAAATTTATGTTGGCAGTACTGATACAACATTGGGGCAAGCATTTCGTTGTTTGAGGTAAACATGTCGATCACCCCAACAGAACGTGGAGAGAAATAGAATATCGCTTAGATATGTGCCGCGCTACGAATATAGAAATTTATGCTTTTTTGAGAACTTTTGTTAAAAAATTAACATTCTAGTACCATCCAATAAAATCTATCAACTCAGAAATAACGTCATTTTCTTGGAAATCTTGTAGTTCCTTTGTCCTAAGCTCGTGAAGTAATTTAATTCATTTAGAATTAACTTTTATGTATAGAGTTTACACAAGAAATGGAGGAATAAGAAAAACGAATCGACCGCATCACCAAAGTACACGCATTTTTTGTATTGCATTTGCATGTGCACGTTTTGTATTGTATTGTATTTTAAGTACCTGTTGCGCTTTTTAAAGTGGTGACGTTTTTAATATTTCAAATTGAGAAAATTATTGGAAAATGACAACAAAAATTTCATGTTATTGTAGAGAGCGAAATAGCATTAGCTACGACTTACAGAAAGCTATAAAGTTGTTGAAAAGCACTTTCTATCTTTAATGCCGTTAATTTTTTAATAATATCCACTGTTTCTGAAGAGTGTAGCATTCTTTGAGATTGGCTTTGACGAATTTTTTGTGGTGTAAAATCTTTTTTTTTCTTTTTGGTAACAGCGTTCGATGTACCATTTGTTGTAAAGGGTTTAGAACCTCGCTTTAGCTCTGGCATCTCGCCTCACAATTGATGAGAACGCCTTTCTTTATCGTTCCCTTTGACACTGTCGAGTTGAAGGGTGTCCTCCTGAACCAAGGTGTAGTCTTCGGATGAAACCACCTCCTCGCGTGTCATGGTTCAATTTCGTTCTTCCTTTCATTAAAATCAAGCAGAGAAGCCTTTAAATCAAGAGTGACGTGTTAAATAAAAAAAAAGAAAAAGGGAAAAAACCGACTGACCTCCGTTTCACGAACTCGTAGCAAATTAATACGCAAAAGATGATCGTTACAATCAGGTGGGGGTGCTCTTGTCATTGTCACCTCGAGAGCCATCGTAGGTGTTGGCGGCTCTATAATCTTATTAATTACTTTGCCTCTCTGAGTGCAGGAACTTTCTACCCCTGTAACGACGCTATTCCAGGATACATGGCAGAACGTAATGAAGAAGCGTGACATTTTATCTGCACCCCAATTTTGTTAGTGGACAAGTTGCGGATTTGGCGTCAACTGCCACGAGCTAATCGGATTCAGAGACGACCCTAAAAATTAATCACGTTTCTTCTTCCCTTCGTCTCTGTCGAATTTGTTCACGCTGCCATCTTTGCTTCCTTGTTAATGCTCCTTCTTACACTCTTCTCCCCTCAATACACCCTAGCCCTCAAACCTTTCTTATCTTCTCCGGTACGTTTTTGATAAATGTCTGTAAGAAACAGATTTAAAGAATCAATTGAGCCAAGACAAAGAACAGTTGAGGCGAGGTTTCTCCTTCGGATTTAAGCCCCGGTCAATCCATTTGCCTTCCTCCTCATCAGCGGTTGAACTGCGATTTACTGCGCTCATTTTGCCCGGTGCCGTAACGGAGCCTCCTACCCCGTCGGCCTCCTCTCTCTTCTCCGCGGGAAATCCAATTAAAAAGGTCGTCAATTTTCCTTGGGTGAAAATTATACTTCCAAAAGGCGGGTTACATAGAGTTCTGTAAGGAATCAAAGGGGATCATTACTTTTTATTTCCTCTTCACCCCTTAATTTAACACCTCGTTAAGACGTACTCTTGTTTATTGCTCTGACGGAAGTACTATTCACCAACGATATAATAAAAAAAAATCCCGCCATACACGGAACATATGTGAACATTGGTCTACAACTTCATTTCCCAAGATGAGAGCTGCAAATCGATGCTTATCCCTTCGTGCATTTGTAGTCATTTTCCTTGCAAAATTTCCTGCTTCGATCATTAATGCAGTCTGTGATACCTAAGCCTTTATTCCCTTTAACAATAGGAAGATTCTGGGAAAATGTTTAGCATAACCTTAAAAAATAATACTTATGTGATAATATTTTGTTGTTAAAAGTCTGAATTTTGAGACACCGAAAGATTTAAAATGTCATACTCCTGCTTTTAAATTTTCACAGTTATAAGGAAAAATAAAAATCGTCATCTGCTTGTATAATGTTATGCTATTAAGTTCCGTCCGATATCATAATTAATTAAGACCATTAACAAAACATTTATTACGTTTATATTTTTAAAATAATATAGAATAGCTAGATGTATTGTGCATAGAATATAATTTTTAAAAAATGCCATTTTCATAACATTTAATTTTGTTGATGGTGAAAACCGAAACGCGTTAGCAACATAATAAATATAGTTATTGCGTAAACCGGATCAATCGTTAATTCGCATTATGCAAAGCAATAATGGACTAACTCTGTCAATTTAATTTTGTGTTAAATTTCTTGTCGCTCACGTAAAGAAAATCTGGAAAAGTTTTTTTATGATTCTGTAATTAATGTTCACATTAGTTTAAAATTTTTATTATATACATTTATACAGTAGGCATCTAGAATATGTCAAGAAATCTTTCAAAATTACTTTAGTAGTCTCTGGAACAGGTCTGAAGCGAATATCACCAATGGTTCTTTTATCCTAGGACTCAATTCGAAATCACAGGACTATATGACGATATCGTGGATGGTAGAGCACTTCCTCACTGATCGTGCATATCAGCCACAACCTGTTCTGTGTACGCCCGAGCACTAACCTGCAAAATAAGGTTGGGTTCTGCAAAAGTGCTCCTTTTTCCTCAAAACGTTTCGCAGATTGTATTGCAAAAATTAACAGTAAAACTGCGCATCGACGGTCTGTCCAGGAATTACTGTATGGTTAGAGTAATATCTTCACATTATAACTTTCAAAATTGTTGGGGTTCTGGGGAGCTTTTGATCTTTATGGTGACCCGTAATAACACCACTCATTCTATTGGCATTTCATTTTCGCTCGTATGATCTGGCCCATTTTGATACGGTGGAAAACATGATACGATGTTCCAATGTATTGATACCCTGTATAAAAGCCTCTCCTTTTGACAATGCTTCTTGTCACAGTGCAGAAATGAATTGAAGAGATAGGGACTGAAGAAATGGATTGATATAAATCCCAGTGAATAACTGTGGGATGAATCGAGGAACGACTATGGATAGGCCACATCATTCAACATATGCCACCAAGCCCATCAAAGCTCTTCGAGAAGAATGGAAGAAAATTCCTGGAGCTATCCACCAAGATCTGGCGGAAAATGTTCCTCGGAGAGTAAAGCCTTCAATGAAAGCAAAGGGAGTTTCAACATCATATTAATTTTCGTGTAATCATGGTTCCAGTGTAAAAGTACAAGTCAACGAAATTTTGATCACCAAGTTGTAAACTAACCTTTACACTTTTTTATTAACTACTTTATAGAGCAAACTCTTGTTACTTTTTACTTAGGTTTAGCATAAATTCGTCAATTCACACATGTAATGGCAGAGTAATTAATTACCATAAAAATATAGATACGTACCTAAGTACTATTTTCTTCTTCATAATTGTTTAAACAATAAAATATTAAAATGAGCTGAGATATAAGGTGCAAGTATAAATTTAAAAAATTCATAACACAATGCGGTCAGACACGTAACAATACTTAAAAAAAACAAAATTATTATATCTATTTAACTGCTGACCAAATAACTACGACAGGATGTCTTCGTATGTTTGTTATTTATGAATTATGCACAATTCATTAAAAGAATAATTTATCAATTAGAATTTGAACCGTTTTAGCTGGAAAAATTCTATATAAATGTCACACACGTAACGCAGGAATCTTCCTATTATACAATTCTACAAACTCCTTTATCCATTCTAAGTTTATTTTCTACTATCAATATTCTCCATGTTTACTTTAGTATTATAATTAGAAAATTATAGCGCATAAATTAAATATACAAATATCAAAGTCGATAAAACAACAAAGACGTATGTGCTTTCATAATAGTAATCCATTTTCCGACATACAGGTTTCATAGTAAAGGTTAAATTGCAAACGCTAAAATGCAGATTCCTTCAATATTAGACTATTACATTAATGCCTTGAACATTACGAAAACCTAATTCTTTTAGCATTAAATACTATTAATGTTAATAACTTTTAAGAGCTTTGAACGCCATTAGTGTTAATTATCTTTAAAAGTTAAAATAGAGTACGATAGGGGGATTATGCTAATTTAATTAATAACACCAGACTTGCATAATAATGAGGATTAGGTTGACATGGAGGAATAATGGGATTGACTATGAGGAATAATCTAAATTTACATTTAATTACTTATGAATAATCAAAATAGCTTTTAACATGATAACTTATTGATAGTACTTTCCCATTTGAAAGAGAATATCTAAGTTTGCTCGAACAAAGAAAAATGCTCTAACAAGAGGGTATGAGCCAATGGTAGTAAGATTTCCTCTATTCATAAAAAAAATCGAATATGCAGTGGTCTCAAATTAAAGTTATCATTTTGTAGCTTGCTACTGTAAAATCTATTCTTCAGAAAATCATGAAATTTCGGGAATGCCTAAATAATATGATGGGAATTTTTTTCCAGAGAAAAAAAAAGAAGTTAGTTCCAAAACTGCTAATGCAGAACCAAAGTTATAACTGTTTAGCATGTCAATGAATATGACTTTAACTCTTCCAGAACGTGATTTGCTTGGAAAATTGTTTTACCAAAATAGTGAAACTGCTACTGAAGCTTTGCTAAAATTTCGTTCTTTGAAGCAGTTACGTAAAGGTCCAGTTATTGGCAACCGTTCAAGAGGAATGATTGTGAAATTTGAAGAAACAGGCTCATTAGTTGTTCAGCCGGGAAGAGGACGAAAGCGTGTTGATCCTTAGGTGGTAGATGATGTAGTAACACAAGTGATGCAGGACAGGACGTCAAATTTTAAGGGGAGCACTAGTGTTCGGCATATTGCAGGAGTTGTAGGCTAAACTCGTTCAACTGTCCACAGGATTCTTCAACAGACTTCACACTACAATTGTGGAACTCATTGTCACGCTCTCTATAAAGCTACAGTATGCCCTATATTGGTGGATTTTTGAAGTAATTTTTTTTGTTCTGGAAAAAAAAATATCCCATCATATTTTTTTAAGACAATTCCCTAAATTTCATGATTTTCTGATGAATAATTTTTGCTATAGCGAGCTACGAAATGTTAACTTTAATTTGAGACATCCTGTATATAAAGACTAAATAGGAGAAATAAATGAGAAATGCTGTAAAAAGGCGTGAAAATATTTATGAAAATGCTTTGAAACTGATAAAAATATTTTATTTAAATTTTATTTTATTTTAAGAATCCTACGGATTCAGCGTTCTTGTGTTTTCCATTTCACTTTCATGAGTTCATTATTTCTAACAGTAGCGAATGTTAGAAAACATGAGAGGCTGCTGAAAAATTCCTACCCTTTTGAGTACATGCTCTTTTAACTACTGTGTGAACGCCGCATACGTATATAATCCTAGGTATGATTTCTGATAATCGTTTGTATTTAAGAAAACCCACGTTATGATTATCATATTTCAATTTGGTCAGTCGGATCAGGGAAACTTGAATTCAGAGTTAACTTGTTTTGAATCAGTTTTATCTCTATTTCATTTATACCTAGTGCTTATCATTTTCATATTTTTTAAATCCAGAGGTTTTCCCCAATTTTCATTAACGAATATCATAAAGCAAAAGTTAAAAATATTCTCTATGTAAATGTTCGATTTCCCAAATAAACCACGTGCCATTCATTATGTGAGAAATTTTGTCTTCGAGAGGAGAGTTAAAAGGTAATATCGTAAACATAATTACGCCTTCAATTTGGGAAATGCTGTCAATGATCATCTCTCGCAAATAAGAGTAGCCTATAATAGCGTTATATGCTGTACTATCAAATAAAGACACCTTCTTGAAGTACAATGAAATCTTGATATCATTTTTTAAAAATATATCTTATTGTTGGTAAGGTAGTTGTCGTCGAAATAAATACAGGGTGTCTCAAATTAAAGGTAATATTTCGTATCTTGCTACAGCAAAAACTATTTATTGGAAAATCATAAAATTTTGGGAATTACTAAACTACATAATGGGAATGTTTTTTTTCAGATCAAAAAAAAGTTAGTTCCAAAAACTACTAATAGAGCCACATTTCAAAATGAAATACTGACAGATGCTAATGCAGAACTAAAGTCATGACTGTCAAAATAATCGCGATTAATCGATTAATCGTTTTATAATGGTACAATTAATCGATTAATTAATCGGGTATCCTCATAAATCGCGATTACGATTAATCAATTATACCGATATAATCGCCCATTCCTAGTGTTTAGCATGTTAACGAATATGACTTTGACTCTTCCAGAGCGTGCTTTCTGGTAAACTTGTTTTACCAAAATGGTGAATCTGCCACTGAAGCTTTGCGAAAAATTCGTACTTTGAAGCAGTCCGAAAAGGTCTACTCATTGGCAACGGACTAAGAAGAATGGTTGTGAAATTTGAAGAAAAAGGTTCATTGATTGTTCAGCCAGGAAGAGGACGAGAGCGTGTTGATCTGCCACGAAGAGGACGAGATGGTGGGTGATGTATGGACAAAAGTATGAATGAGAGCATGTCAAATTTCATGGGAGCACTATCTCATGCAGCTGTCCACAGGGTTCTTCAAAAACCTTTACACTACAATTGTGGAATTCATTGTTACGTTCTCTATAAAGCTATAGTACGCCCTATATTGGGGTTCTTAGAACTAACTTTTGTTTTGTTCTGGAAAAAAAATCTCGTCAGAATTTCCTAAATTTCATGATTTTCTGATGAGTAGTTTTTGCTGTAGAAATATACGAACTGTTAACTTTAATTTGAGACGCCCTGTATATAAAAATTAAATAGCAAACAAAAAAAGTAAGAAACTGCGTAAAATAAATATTATTTCAAATTATTCTTTGAAACTGCTATAAGTATTTTACAAAAAACGATATTGATGAATGATAACAAACTTTACAAAATCAAATAAGCATTCCTTTTGGAACAAATTCTTCAGTTTCTCGAAAGATCAAAATGATTAACCATAATCGTTATTTTGCCCTTGTTCGCAGATAGGACAGATGTGCCTGTTATAACTTTTACTTACTTTTGTTGCTTTCTCCGAAAGTGAAATCAAAATCAAAGAAAATCGAAAAAAATTGGCAATGGAACAATCGACTTTGATAAATTTGTTAATTCTATGGTCTAATAGCATTTAATCAATGACATCAGCCCAAGTTGAGGCAAAAGTCAACATGGTTTTTAGCTTTCCTAGATCTCAGCTTGCAGTCGAAAAGTAATCTGGCTTCCTCTAAGGGATCGTTTATCTACAAAAGTAGAATTCAGTTGCTCCTGAAAAATTTATCATATTGACATCAGCGATACCGTTTTATAATCTTCTTGAAATTTTCAATTCAGGGTCTATTTTTTGAATTATTTAAAAAAATAAATGCGAAATTTTCTTATGCTATAATAGTGTTGAAGAAGTTAAAGCAAATTTATCAGATAGTTCTGTTTCTTAATAGCAGTTTTTAGAATAATTTTGAGTAAATAATCTATTCAGCAAACATGTTAAACTACTTCATAGAAAACTAATTACTATTTCCAATTTAGTCTAAACTTGTATTTCAAGCATAACTATTATTTTTTAAACTTGCAAGGTATTTATAATCACGAAGGCCTTATTGTATTCAGTTACTGCAGGCTAGTATAAACCGTTCTGCAGATTACTTTTTTCCATGCTAATTTTAGAGCAAAAGAGCAAACATTGTTGTCTCTCTCAACATTTTTTCCAAATTCACCCTCCGCACCATTTGGCTACTACAGTATTAAACTAAACTGAACACTATCGTTTATAGCAGCCTAAGTAGTTGATTTATCCTTAATAACAAAGATGAAAGGATTTTCTGGCATAATTTTAACTCTTAATGTTCCCATAAACCTTTACTTTTTGTTATAATCACCACAAATACAGATATTTTATTTCCGAAGATCTAAATAATTTCCAATTAATAATTTTAGAAATTTTTAACGTGCCTGAATCTTATTTACTCATCTTTGTAAGAAAGAAAAAAAACAATAAAGAAAGAAAAAAACAAAGAAACCGAGAAATTTGTTTTAAAAGGGCTTCGAATAAGAATTTTCTATTGTCGGGAAAAAATTATCTTTTTTTATGGGTAACGAATGTTTGAAGTAGGAGATTAGTAATTTCAGGACTTTTCTCAAATAGCAGCTAAAGCCTTTTTAAGGTGCAGTTTCAAATTTTCTTCTAATACTCATCTGTTGTCTGTCGTTGTTTTTTTAAGAGAATAGGAGAAATCATATTTACCTTTCCCCTGTGCTCTCTCGTCAAGACAATTTACTTTGTTAGTAAATGAATTTTTAATAACGCTAGGGATTGTTAAAGCCGAAAAGTTCCTTTATTGTTCAAAACCTTCAATATTATAGAGAAAAGAGAGTCACCAACATAAAACATTGTAAAACAAGAATTTTTTTTGGCTATCAAGTTTAATGTTATCATAATGCTTACAACAATCCTCTAATGGAATGCCTTAATTTCACCATTCGTCATTTTAATACCTGAATCCGAATCCGGTCCAGCTTAGCCATAAAAAAGATATAGGGCTTTGGAAAAAATTACAATTGTATACTTTAAAATTATTTAGTCTGTTCGTAATTTCAACACTTGAATCTTTTTTCCTCACTTTGTCTGCTTGTTTAGAAAATTAAGTTTATATATAATTTTTTATAGGGCGAATGTGTTGTTTCTTCCCTAATAGTTTGTATCCTAAGATTTTTAAGGTGTCTCTAAAGTTTAAAGACGCAACTGTTCTGCATAAAAAAATAGCATAAACATTATGATGAAAACTGCGTCTGAAATTAGTTTATTGGCAGAAATTAAAATTTTTTTATCACAGTTCTCCAAAAAAAAGCAATAATTTGGCTTGAAAATACAATATTTTCATATCAGGCTGTCTCAAAAGTTTAAATACATTCATGAATACATGATTAGGAAAGTTCATTTACAGAAAAATGGGGAGAGAAGGTTTATAGAGATGAGTTTCAATGTATTTCATTTACATAAAAAATAATTTCTGAATAAAGCAGTTCCAAGCAATACAATGCCTCGTCAAGTCAGTTCACCCAGATTAAGGTTGCTGAAATTTGGTAATTGAGGGCAGAGAAAAGTCTGTTGCTGAAATTGAAGGATATTGTAAGATTAACTGGAAGATCAAGAGCTGATGTATACGCTGTACCAAAAAGACCTTCAAATTATGCATCCAAATCCAGATCCGGAAGACCAAAAGCCACCAGTAGCCGTGATGACAAACACATTGTTCGTCTAGCGGGACAATAAACTCTCTCAATAAGGCAAATACAGCAAGCTTCCGGGTTGAATATATCAAAGGACGGATAATTAACAGTGGCCATTTGATGTACAAGAAAATGGCCAAAAACCATCGTTAACGCCAAAGCACTTGGAAGCCAGATTATTGTGAGCACAAGATCACATGACGTGGACGGATGAGTGGATGACTGTGTTATTTAGCGATGGAAAACGATGGAATTTGGATGGTCCAGATGGTTTGGCAGCGTTTTGGCATGATCTACGAAAGTAACCTAGGTCGTTTTTTTAGCAGACAACAAGGAGGTGGTTCGGTGATAGTTTGTTGGATGTTTGAGCTTAAGGTTCGAGTAGCATCGTTTTTCTCAGTGGCCGACAAAATGCACAGAGTTATCAACAGACTCTTGGACTTATCCTGTTTGTGGTCCAGAAGTCGTGTTTCAGCATGATAACGCCAGTGTACACACTGCTGCATCAACAAAGCTATGGTTTCAATCCTACAATATCAACGTCATGAAATAGCCAGACCTAAACCCTATCGAAAACCTTTGGGGGATCATGACTCGTGAAGTTTATGCCGATGGTTGTCAGTTCTCTTCAGTGCAAAATCTGAAACAAGCAATAGAAGAAAGCTGGTATAATTTAAAACCAGAAGTATTGTTTGAGTTGATTAATTCAATGCCGAAGCGTGTATTTAAGTTGATTAAAGCTAATGGACGCAGCATTTAAGTTTTTATGTTATCACCACCACACTGTGAAAATGCCTTTAAACTTTTGAGACAAACTGACATGAAAATTTTGTATTTGCAAGCTAAATTATTGCATTTTTTTGGAGAACTGTGATAAAACTTTTTTAATTACTGCCAATAAACTAATTTCAGACGAAGTTTTCACCATAATATTTATGCTATTTTCTTTTTATGCTATTTTCTTTAAACTTTTGAGACACACATTATTAACTTTGATTTAAACATAAAATTTGAATTCTTTGTTTTTTATTTCTTTTTTACATCCGTTTATTATTCGTTTTTAAAGTAATTTGCATGGTAAAGAACCGATAAATTTTGAATGGCAAAGATCGGCCTCGGTGGCTCAGCGGTTGCGTGATCGCCTCTGATGCCCGAGTACGCGGGTTCGATCCCGGCCGAGGACGACGAGGATTTTTTCAGGAGTGAAATCCTGAGATCACGCACTTCCTTCGGAAGGGAAGTAAAGCCGTTGGTCCCGTGTACTCGTTTGCCGGCTGCAGTTTAAGAACCCTTACGAGCCAAAATTTGCGGCCCCTATAACGCCGTCCTGAAATGACCATAGCAGTTGAAAAGGACGTTAATACCAAACAAATCAAATCAAACCTTGAATGGCAAAATCTTTCGATGAGAAATATCAAACCGATTAGAAATATGACCGGGAATGGGAGAATTATGGTTGAATAACGGCTTTTTTATATTTAATATAGTTATATAATTTAAAATGCTGAATAAAAAAAAGTAAATATTAAAATCTAATTTTGAATTCTTCAAAATGAAATGCTGATGAGATTATCTTAGATAGATGTATTATCAATTCTAAAGCTGTTTTTGTTTTAAAACTTCCGCATTTTAAGTTGTTTGTGTTTTATAATGTACCTTTTTTATGTTTTCAGGTAAATGCATTTTCTTTTAACGAAAAAATATAAATGTCTTGAGAGAGCTTGAAGTTTCAGGTAAATGCCATTTGCTTCTATACACAAATTTTCTTTTACTCAACTCTTCTGCTTATTTTAAATTTCATTTACGAAATGCATTAGATACATTTGTATTTTTTTTTAACAGAGTCTTATTTTTTTTAGGGAAAATTCTTTAAATATTTGTAAGAAACACTCTTCATTAAATCCTTAAGATGATGCAAATAGCACAAATATTTTGAGGCAAATTTTCAGATTAGGCCATCAGCAAAAATTCTTTGTGTTTTTTTTTTAAACCTGACGAAAGATTTTAATTTATACAGACTCATTTCTTATGAAAAACACATTCACATCATCATCACCTTAGGACAAAATGTTCTTCTTTAAGAGAATCTTTTAAAACGTTTTTTTATACAAGCAAAACAACCTAGCAAAAAAGCTCTTAATTTCAATTTGTTTAATTTTTACTAATAGAGGGGAAGCAAAAATAAAATTGTCTAGTAAAAATAGGGGTTGTGTGGTTGGGGTGGCGATGAGATTTGTTTCCATGGTCTTAAAATCTAATAACATAGGGGGGGTGCTTTTAATAATAAGAGCAATCATAATTTTCCATGGCTTTGCACCCTAACAACAGCCGGGCATGGAATAAATCGCGAAGCCGCTTTTGTTTTGCGGAAAAATATTGTCAAAATTTAATGAGATCGTCGTAGAAATTAAGACGATGTATTTTCCATTGTTTGAGAAACCCTTAAATATAGGGTGCTGGGAGAATGGGGGTTGAGACGAAATGAGTGGATGGTCGAAGGGAAAGATTAAAATAGGGAAAAAACTTAACCTTAACCATTACAAAGGGAATTACATCCATCCAGTGGAAGATTTTCTGCTCCATAGTGTAAATTAGTTTCATATCGTTTGTTACTGTAATAATTTAGTGACACGGGAGCAATTTCATCTTGAAAGCCCCTGATGAGACGGCACAGCTCGCAAAGTTTTCCATTCCTCTTCTTCTTTTTCCCTCACATTTCATTTTTCTTTCCTTCTTTTCCTACTCCCACAATAGAGAGAGAGAGTAAGGAAGATGAGAAAAGAGGGAAAAAAATTTCAGAATGTGAAAGCCACTAAGAAAGGAGAGAAGATAAAGATAAGCATCCACTTTACGAGACTGAATTGGGTAAAACGTTGATTAACATGATATCTACAAGGGCATAATTTAAAAATCAAATGGAAAAATTCCGAGTTTTCAAATGACGAGTTTGAAAACTGAGAAAAAAATTAATAATATAATTTTAATGATTACAGCAAATAAGAAACGAAGATTTTCGAGAAAGCAAATATAAAATTCATAAAAAAAAGCTAATTAAGCACAATTATGAAAAATTATGATAATGTTATTATACATAAAATTAAACGAACGGCTAAAACGTTTCGTTAGAACGAACAACTAATGAAGTATACGCAAATAATTAAATATTTTTAATACTTAAGATTAGCGACCCTTAGGCAAACATAATATGTCGCAATTATTCTATATTTTTATTATTGTTGTTGTTTTGGAAAAGCCATAATAGGATCAAGACCAGAAGCCAAGTCCCAGAGGCGGACCCAAGAGAGGGCCAATCCCAAGCGGCTCAAATGCAAGGAAGGGAAAAGTTACATGTTTATGGAAGTATTAATATCTGGGTAGGAATTTCCTTACTATGTGACAAGTGTTTAGGATTATTGTCTTCTGTAAGATACTGTTATCTTTCCTTAGTGGGATGGAGTTAAGTGTGAGTTTAGATTAGGTTAAATTAGGTGGAATAATCTCTGTGGCAAAAAGAACGATAGGAAAAATGTATTTTCTGGTAACTCTCCAAATGCGTTTCATTTCGTGTGCAAGATTTGTGTATTTAGTGATTTTGTTAGTGTATGTCTTTTGATGATGGAAATATCAATTATGTACAATGTAGGTCACTTTGCATTGCTTATCTGAGTGTAATGTCTGGTCTATTATGAGGGATAGTTTTTTCTCAATGATTATAGTTCTGTGAAAATATAATTTAAGTGTGCTGTTATCTAAGAAATGCCTGGAATATATTATTATTATTATTATTATTATTATTATTATTATTATTTATTGTTAATATCATTTTATAAAAATTATTGAATTTTATATATTTTGAACGTTTTAAACATTTACTCAGATTATGCTCTAATTAAACTCTAATAATATTAGAATTTTTAGAATTATATACTTCCTACATCTAAATATATTCTGATTTTATGGTTTCACATTTTATTCTTATGCGCTCACTTATATACAATAGAACTGGACAATGACGCTCTACCAGAAACTCTAGTGTGACATGTAAAGTGCCATGGAAATGTTAGGTTGTAATTTGGGGAAAACTATATATTGAAATCTGTTAAAACAACATAATATGAAAAGCGTTTATGCACTATTACACTCGTATAACATGTATCCTTACACTATTTAAGGGTTATTAGATCTCGTTACTATTTCTGTTTGACTATTCTGATCTAAATGATATGTTTTATAAATTGCCAAATGGTATCATACGTATGCCATATCTTACTATTCATAATGGAACTATTCACAATTGCGATAGCGAAAATCGTGATCCCTGGTTGGAATCCAGATCACGGAAGTTTTCCTTCCCCGTTCTTCTAATTCAATTATGAATTGATTGAAGAATTTTCTTCAGTACTAACTTTTCTTTGGGTATGAATTTTCATCAATTTATTTGGTTTGGGGATAAGAAGAATTCCTGACCTACGAGTCGAGGGTCTGCTCTGCCAGTTGAACTGTCTTGTGACGAAGCAAAGTCTATATGATACATTGTGACAGCATTGCGATTCACTGTCAGCAATAGCTCATTTGGTTAGAGCAGCGACAGCGAAAATCGTTGTTCCTATTTCGAGTCCAAGTCGCGGAAGTTTTCCTTCCCGCTTTCTCTATGAGGTGCATTCAATAAGTAACAGGCCAAACGCAATGGGTACTACACAAATGAATTTTTTTTTCAGAAATATTGACCGTGGTGGTTCAAGCAATTATCCACTGTGACAGCAGACGCGAAATACCCTTTTCATAGAAAATTGTTTTTGAACCTATTCCAAACCCCTCTTGCACTTCCCCATCTATATGAAATCTGCGTGTACTACTGCGGATTGGTTTGATTTTTTGGGTGGTAGTGATCCTGAATGTTTCCATTGCAGACTTTGGCGCTTGGATTTGAGTTCATAATGGTGGCACCAGCTCTCGTCCCCCCTGACAGCCCCTGACAAGAAATCCAGGTCATCATGATAGCGCTCCAAAAAAGTCTAATGACATGTCTTTGCGGAAGGCTTTTTGTTTTGATACAAATGATCGGACACTCATTTCGCACCGTCTTTGCAGTACTGGAATGTTTTCGTGATAATAGTGTGAAGAGTTCGATACCCAAATTACACTCCCAGGAGCGACACCTACTCCCTCTAGCGGCATATGTACGTATAAAACATCTTCACCATATATATACGTGTGTCCTCCATAAAATTCGCTAAGATCCTGAAAACCAATTGCCTGTACAAGACTGCAGCTTGAAACTTATTGAATACGCTTCATAATTGTATGAAGAATTTTGCTCAGAGCCTTATTTCTCTTTATGTTTTTATATCAAGATAAATATCCTTAAAAAACATATTTCGTTTATCTGCATTTTTATTATCTGCTTCTATCTATTTTCAAGTTGAAAGTAAAATTAGTTTTTCGAGACAGTGGCTGGCGATCCAAATAATAACTGACAGAAGACGTTGTGCTTCTTGACATACTAGGGAAAATATAGCTGAGACATGACTGTTGCGGTTAACTTGTTAACACTACTATCGTGTATTAAGTCCATGATTCTCTTCACGACAAACAGGAAAACCCAAATCAATGTGCAGATCGACTTGGAGGGGCGCAAATAAATTTTTAACATTAAAATTATAAAAAAATACTGAAAAAATCCAAATGCGCATGTGCAGTTTAATTAAAAATTAAGACGTCCAAAAATTTTTCTGTAGTATAATGAAATTTTAGTGATGTAAAACCATGCATCACAAAAAAGCAAAATCAAAATCTCCACAATCTCAGTAATGCTTTAGTTTCACATGATCTGTATCTTTCAGCTGTATGTTTCAGTGTCTATATTTGTGTATTTTTTTCTTATTCAGCACAAACGAGACACCCATACACTGTAAGCAGCTTGGTGTTAATCAGATTATTTTGAAAGTTATTCTACTTGCTCAGGTAATAGGACTTCAAGAGTATCCATTTAAGAATTAAAAAGCAATCAATAAATATTTCTGAACAGAAATTTTTTATTATACTTCTGCATAGATTAGGCTATTTTTTCCTTTATAGTCATCCTGGAACATTTAGGCATCTGTTACATTTGGCAGTTTTTTTTAGGATTGTCTCATCATAAGGCCTCCACTACCAAGTTCAGAAACTGAGTGGCTACATCCTTCACTCCTACCTCACTCACAAAGCGTTTCTTCCAAAGAGTCCTTGTTTCGATCTTGTTTGATGAATTGATCGACATAACACATCAAATCATCCGTAATGACAAACAGGCACCCGCAATGTTCATCGTCATTAACATTCCCTCTCGTCGCGTTAATTCTTTCGTGACGACACCACTAACTTCTCAAATGATGGCGCTTTTTTGCTTTCAGAAGACGAATCATACATTTCACTTCACACAAGGTAGGATTTTCAGTTTTCTTTTTCATTTTAAGCATGCACAGAAACAACATAACTGATCCTAATGCGATTAAGTTCAAATGGATTGTGACAACAATTGACTGACCGGGAGACAGGCTGGCATTGAATTAGTCGGATTCATTCATTTTCCCCGGTGGGATGCGCAAACCGGTGCTACTTTCCGAACGATCCTCGTTAGTTTATATGGATTCAGTTTTGGCATTAACAAATATTAATTTTCCACTGACTTGTTATAAAACTACCTCTGACTGAAATTCTTATAATGGAAGTACAATGTAAAGTTCCCACATGTCCAAGTAAATTAAAAAAATCTAGAATAACCTTGTTGTTAATACCAACCATTAACTTTAAAACTGTCTCGTTATCTCTCTCTCTCTCTCTCTCTCTCTCTCTCTCTTTAACAGTTTCTCTAACCTCTAAATAAAATTAAACAACTTGTGTATATTTCGCTTCCCCGGGGTGTGAATGTTAGCCTCATCAAGAAAATTAAACACGCCTAAGGTAATAATTGTCTTCATCAATTCGTTTCAACGTTTGAACGACTTGCACTTTCTACGCATGTAAACGAATAAGTTTATACTAAATTTTAACCACTGTGTTCAGAGTTATTCATTTTAGACACGATGAATTGATTTACGAGGAAGAAGTTGAAGAGTATTATGCACAGAGTCGACAGTCAGAATCACCGTAAGGTTGCCAGTCCTGCTGATCCCTTAAGCTTTGCAGACCATTCTTTTTAACATCTGGTGGATCTCCTGCATACTCATTGCTAGACTTCATTTGAAAATATAGATAAAAGTAAGAAAGATAATTCCACAGCTTGGATTTTAATTCTTTCCTGTTTTCATCAATAATTTAAACATCTGACGTTTGGCGTGTAAAAATCCTCACAGACCATTCTTTATTTACTCTTTATTTGAAATGTATCCAGAGTTTCGTTTTCTTATCATGATATTGATATCAATTGTAGAGAAAGAAAAACTATAAGAATCGACCTGTGTAGTAGAATTCCCAGCTCTCATGATGCTTTCCAGTCCCGCATAGTACGAGTAGTATACTATGTATTCAAGAAATTGTTTTTCTTAAAACGCAAGTTTCTATGTAAATCATTATTTTAAAATATGAAAAATTAGGAATAAAATTAGTTCTGTTTCCAGTTTGTCCCATCATAGTTAAGGTGACCCGGTGCTCCGAAATGAAAAAAAAAACAGGATAGCGTAAAATTGTAAATAGAACTTGGTGTCATGTAACCCAGAAAATGCCGACTTGATGACATAATTTTTATGGTATTCAAATTCAGGAATTTTTCTAAAGGGTAAATAACAACATAATGTTATTAATATCATGTAAGATTGCACCATATGGTAATTATAAAACAAATTCGAGAAATTTTGAGATAATATATAATTTTTTAATTTATCGAAAATGTGGACCTTTTTGTGAAAAGAGAACAACTAGATTTATAAAAGGGGGACAACATTACACAATGCAACTTATCTCATGAAAAATTTAGGAAAACCTTAAATGAAGTCGAGGTTAAAAATCAAAAATTGTCAAACTGCATATCTAACCTCGCAAGTTCATTTGACTAGATTTAGAGCAGCCTTCAACAACGCAATCAGGCGAATAAGCTTTTAAATTGCACACGTACTTATCAATATCAGTATTCTATTTGGAGATAACCAAGTATTTTTCGGCTAGTCGGAAGATGATATACAAAGAAATATATACTAGCTAAATTATATTGCAAAAAACTACTGTATATGAAAATCTCAAATGAGAAAACTAAAGTATTAACACACTTAGGAAAACAGCATCAGAGCAAAATTTGTTATTAATAATGTACCGATACAACAATGAAATCAGGATTTATGAAAAATACGATCAAAAATAAAATAGATTGAATGGATTCATTAGGAGAAATTTGGTAAAATGATGAGAAAAGAAATGCAGTTAAGATTCCACGCTGTTGTATCAAAACTAACACTAAAATTTGAGAGTGAAACATAGGTTCTGAAATCAGTAGAGTGTGGGCAGCAGATATGGGTTTTTTGAGATCAATTTTCGGAGTAACCTTAAGAGACAAAATTAGAAGTGAAGAAATCAGATTACAGTTGGAGCAAGACTTCATAATGGACGAAATTTAAAATCATCAATAGAAATGGAGACAACATAGACTGCAGATGCATATTACAGTATTCCACGAAGTGTCCTCTATAACCTAAATGGAAAATGAATCCGGGAACGTCCAAAAATTAGACGGAGAGATCAGTACAAAGTTTAGCCTCTAAACGGGTCTGGGGCCCAATCATGGATTTAGAAGAAGAAGCAGTATACACTGGCGTACCAAATGTCACGACATACTTATTCAATACCGCGTAGGACCTCCTTTTATCTGGCGAAGTGCATCAACTCGACGTGACATTGACGCTACCAGTTCTCTCAGTCATGCTGTCTCGATAGTTGCCCATAATTGCAGGTGCAGGCTCTTGTGTGAATGGATCTCTCGATAATATCCCAAATATGGTCGATGGAGTTCATGTCTGAAGACAATGGTAGGTCCAATTTGATCAGAAGACCCAAATTCTGCAATGTAAACACGCCCCACACACACCACGATGGAGCCACCATCAGTTCGCAGAGTGCTTTCCTAATAACTTGGGTTCATGGCCTCATGGAGTCTGCATTGACTGCATTAACCCTACCATCAGCTTGCGCCAACTTGAATCGTGACTCATAGGACCATGCTATGTGTTTCCTGTCATCTCAGATCCAATGATTATGATCACGAGCCCAGGCAAAGCGTAGCCTCCGATGACGTAAATGCACTCTTATAGGACTTCTGCTGCCATATTCCATCAATGCCAAATTTCGCTGGACTGATCTCATAGACATGTTTCTAGTATGCCCCTCATTGAACGTGGCTGTTAATTGACGTAGTGACGTGTGTCTTTTACGAAGGTTCATTCTGCTCAGATGTCGCTGGTCACGAGAATTTAGGAGCCGTGGTTGGTCCATGGTGGGAGGTAATGCCTGAAATGAGATACTCTCAGTACACCCTTGACATTACGGATCAGAATGTCGAAAGCCCGCACCACTTCATAAATGAAATGTTCCATTCGTCTAGATATTCCGCGTTCAAACTCTGATATTTGTCTAGACCGCCAAATCGTGCACGTCGCTCGCGTGCAACATAAAAAGCTCGCGGGCAAAGCTCACGGGCAAAGCCAAGGAGATAGTCCAAAACTCAGGAGGGGAGTGGATACAGTTTTTCCTATGCAGTGTTGCCAGACTTTAGGGGGCGATTTCGTTAAATGAGGCTTTATTTCTTTTGTTACTGATACTTGCTTGTTTTTCGTCTCAAATAACAAGGCGCACATTCCGAAAAAGCATAAAATAACTGAACCAGTATTTAAATTGGAGTGGGAGAATCTTTTTTTTTTCATTGTTCACAGATCGGATTCTAAATGCTTAATATGCAATCGTGTCCTATTATCGGGAAAAAGAAGACACAATTCTATCTGATATCGAGAAAATTGTCACATTAAAACGAAGGAAATAAAAAATGGTAAACTGCCTCGTTATTATTTTTTTTTTACAGTGTCGAATGATAATTAGCAAGTCTACTTTAAAGAACTCATCAACGTAATGTGCAATAGGGGAGGAACGAAAATTACCCGCGGACAGAAATCTTGGACAGCCCTGGTCTAGATATAACTATCATAATCACGTTACAAGACGTTTAAGACGACTGCTAACAGTCGAATTGACTGCACTAATACTGATCTGGCTAATTATACACATCTTACACGATGCAAGCGACACCTGAAAATGCAATCGACGCTCCCATGACTTTTGACACTTCAGTGTACTGTTTTAATAATGACAGATTCATAAAACGACAGCATTTGCACCATCCTAATCATCCGTCCGCGCTTGATCGTTGGGGGCATGAGGGTTGACAACTTCGTCGGGGAGAAAATAAGAATTTAACCATGCTAAAATAAGGGAATGAAGGGTATTGGTCTTCTTTTCCTACCCCCCACCCCCAAGTTAAAAAATTAATTTAGGTCAGTAGGGAGGGTAGAACCTGTTGAACAATGTTACTCTTTATTCGACGAACTAATCACTCTGATGCCCCTGATATAGGACATTTCTTTGAATTTAACACCTATTTCTGTTAACAGAATCTTATCTATAAGCAAACGCAAAATGTGTCCATATAGCATCATTTTAACCAAATTTTGTGCAATCAAGCAGATAAAAGCCACAATCTAATCTCTTTTCCGTTGTACTGTTATCTACGTTTATTCCCTTAGATGTTTGAAATAAATAAAATACGAGAAAATAAAAGGAGGGCATGTGATTAGCGTAGTAAAAGATTCAAAGATATGTATTGGTAATTAGCTGCCTGATATAATTTATTCGTTTAAAAGTAGTTAAGTAATAAAGATGTATGTTTATGGATTTACCATTATAAAAGAAAGCTGCGGTAATATTATTTAAGAGTTTTAATTTATATTTGATCAGGATCCTGTATCAATGTACGAGATGTTTAAAAATACATAGGGGAATAGTATGCCATTTGGGGTTTGCTTTCGTGTTCATTGCCGTGGTGGTCTGCGGCCTTTTCGTATTCGAGTCTTGAACACAAGGCGTTCATTATTGTTGATAACAGCAACGTTAATTACGCTGGTTGGCGGCCCATTCATTCGTGTTAATTAGCCCTATGCTTAATTGTTCCTGTTAATGAAGCTGTTGCTAAATATTTGTCAGGAAACAATAAGTCTAAGCGAAAACGAAACGGCAATTTCATTAAATAACATTTTGCTGGAATTCTTTGATGTAATATGGCAGAAAATTTTTGTGCAAATAATCGTGAGAGCAGTGCGATAAAAGCCAGCTGAACTTCCCGCTTGCCGTGAATTTTCTAAATTAAAATCATACCATTTCAGTTGAAATAAATTAGTCTGTAAACACAATTTTCATCAAGTTAAATAATAGTAACAAATTGCGCAGACATTTAAAGTCTATATTCATAGACAAACGGATTAGAAGGAAGCAGGAGGGACTAAAATTAATTTGAATTAATTCGTTGATAAATTTTATTTCAAGCGTTCTGATAGTTCAAATAAAATTAGTTCGTCATTTAGATTTTAGTGTAGAATACAATTTGTTAAATATACATTATAACAACGGAACATAATAATGCGAACAAAATATTTCACTAGAGAAATTAATTATAAGATTGAACTTCTGAATTATTTATTATATTCCTAAATAATGGCAGTTCTGTATGTTGTTTTAAAATTTGCTTGTTTAATGAAATGCTTTCATTTACTTTTTAGTTCAAAGCAGAAAATCCTCTTAAAGCAAAGTTTACAAATATATATAATGTTCGGTTACTTCAATAAAAAAAACAACTCATGTAGCTCATAACTCGCATATAAAAGCCAATGTGTTATTTATTTTACAAGTAATAAACTTAATGGAAAGATGTTTTGAAGTCAAAATAAGCGTTACATGAAGCTGAGCCTCTAAATTAAGCACAGGTTAAGCCTGAGATAATTTCCCTTCCTCCGTGTAATTTATACACGGAAGAAAGTAATTGAAATAAATCAAGTGCGAAGAAGGTCACTTTTTTATGTCGAAGCTTCTTTTATTATAATAAAAACTAATCTAGGGAGATAAGAATTGAATTGCTCCATAAGTCAGAAAGGCCATTTGCCGTAAGCTTTCAAGAGCTATTATTAATCTCCATGATAGGCAGCTAAGATCCCTGAAATGTAATTAAACAAGAGCATTGTTTCTTCTTTCTCCTCCCCTCCCATTACACTTTTTATCTCCACTATTTTTTTTACCATTATGGGATTTCACCTTTTTTTCTATGAGTTTTAAGGTTCATTTGCAATAATAACTGAGCAGCTTTGGATATTCTGCTCTCAGCTCCATTTGTTTCTATGTGACGTATGAATTACAAGTTCACCGTCGGATTTTTGAAATGAATTCTGGTTTACATTCGCAACAGAGCACCCCCTTCCCTTCTCTAGCCCCACAAAAAGAATGTTGCTGGCTAAAATGAAAGAATCTAGCCATTTAGTAAAGCTTAAAATTTCCATTTTCAAGTGCGCTACTTTAGGAAAATTAGGTGAATAAAAGTAGCAATATAAAGTGGGAAAAAACGGAAAAATCCTTTCCGATGAAATTTTTACTTTTTCTCCGTCTTAAAGTTATAAAGTGTCGGAAATGGAGGAGAAAATTCTGTTAGGTGTCAGCGCTTTAAATTTTAAATTAGTTAAAGTGTTTTAAATGGAATGTTTAAAATATTGATCATAGACATAAGGAGTATGTAATGAATATTGTATTGGAATGCTCTTTTCATAATGAAGAAAATATTCTCCTAAAATCTAACACATAATTATGGATCCCGTCAAAATTTGACGGTAAACAACCCATCTTATTATTAATCTCCATCTCTTTAATTAAAAAATAAATAAATAAATAATCGTCAGAGCAACTAATAGAATAAAAGAAATCTTAAAAGCAGAGAACGTTGCACGGAACCCAATTTTTGCGGATGTACGAAAAAACAGTTTTATCATATCACTACGCATGCGCTTAAAGCAGTTTTCAATTGTAAAATACCACTAATTAATAGTAATTATGGACACAGTAACTAACTTTGACAAATCTACAGATCTTTAAGACCAAAATGAAGTTTAGAGATGCAGTAGTTTTCTCCAACGAACTGTCGAAAGAATCGCCCTTGGAATTTAAATATCCCAGAATATCTTTGGGAAAATTAAGTAAATTATAAAAAAATATTGTTTTTAATTGGCCTAACTAAAAGACACGAAGTGAAACAGGAGAATTTTTTTTTTGCTTCTTGGTATTTATGGTATTTTTTATAAAATACAAAGAAACGATCGCAATTCTTTTATGATCCTCCTCTTCTCTGCAAACATCTTGGTGATCATAGTTCCTGATGATGAGGTTTACTCGAAATGCGTAGAACAATTAATAAACCGCTACCATATCGCTATTTCCAGACCTTTATTCTTTCAATAAGTTACACACCTTTATACAAAGAAACGTTGTCTACATACATTGCCAATATTTCAAATTTCCAATTAAAGAAATAAATTTTTCTGATAAATTTTCAAGTAAAAAAAAGGAAGTTACATCTTTGAAATGTCTTGATAATATATAGGATTATGATAACTGCTCGGTTAATCTTACTACTGGTATTCTTCATGACACCCGTCTCGATGGACAAGAGCGCTGGGGCGCCGTTTACCAGCTCGCGAATCCATCAGGTCGTAGTTTGTATTCCGCCATGTTATGAACATTTGTATTAACCCCAGGAATAGGTAAATATATTATAGTAATGTGGAACTGTATCAGGATTGTCTTAAGATATGAGTCATATGAAAGCGTAGAAAAACACCTAGATATTGACGGGCCAAACCTAACATCATCTAGTTGTTGACGGGCCCAACCAACCATTCTTAGTGATTTAAATTGCAATAGAAATATTTATACTCTTTAATATTAAAAATTATTATACAGATACTAATAGGCCTATTTAAATAAAAAATAATAAGAATGTTTTTTTTTTTCAAATCTGAGAGAAATTGGGATGCTGTTTAAAAAAAACAATCCTCTAAGTCTCTTATCGTGCAAGCAATACTCCCTTTCCTTTACGCATTACTTATTGAAATGAAGGTTCGTGTTGAGAAAACCAAATTTTTCAAGTACTCATAGCCAGAGCTTTGAGGTATAAATAATAGGAATCTGTATCTTTAAAGTCATGTGTTTCAGGACTTGCTAACCCTCACCCCTCTCCCGGAGTATGATATAAAATCTGCCCCATTCTCGGTAACAATTCATTTGTTGTCTCAGTATTTGTTGTCTGTCATCCTAAGACTGATCCTTATGCTTGTGGCTACTTTTACCCTTCCCGGTTTCGCGTCGTTTATTCACTTCAATTTCACCTGCAATTCGCGTTTGCCGGCCAGGTGGCCGAGAGGACTAGGGCGTAGGCTTTCTAGTTCTTGAGTCTGCCTGGTCGTGGGTTCTAATCCCGACGTGGGCATGGATGTTTGTATTTGTCCCGGGCTGAGTACAGATATAACTTGTGTAAAAGGCGCAAAATGACCTTAGTAGTCGACGCCAAAAATTCCAATAAAACCAAACCAAACCAAACCAATTCGCGTTTCCATCGTTCACCTCTATACCTTTGAATCCTCTTCAATACCGACTCAAAACTGTCATTAATGTTCGTTGCATCATTCGTCTTATTATTAAAATAAAATAAATGTATACAAATAAAACAAAAATTTAAAATAAAAAAAATATATTTAAAAATGCTTTCTCTTTATTTATTTATTTATTTTTTTTTTTTTGGGGGGGGGGGGACTAAAAATGCAGTCAACAAATAATATTATAGTCCGGTCTCGATAAGAATAAAATAAAACCGAAATGCGTTAGTTTTACCATTTTACCGTGTCGCTCCAATTCACCATAAGAAATAAGTCCTTTCTCTTTTGATATTTGTTATGTAAAAAAATCAAGGAATTGCTCCTTGAATAGTATTGCAATGATAGTCAAAAATAGAATCGTTTTAGTAAGCTTTTAATTTATAAAGAGCCATTTTGTTACGATCACAGTTATATCTTACCATTGAATATGGCATTTGCTTATGGTCATGCGCTTCGACCTTTAGACTAAAGATGTTAAAAACTGCAGTGAACCAATGCATTAGAGTAGTCTTTAGACTTAACCGTTAACAATCAATTTCCGAACACTGTTACAAAATTGGTCTGTTCCCCTTTGATGCCTTTGTGATTTATTGTAGATTGAAATCGCTGGCTAACTCTTAACGTTAATATGAAGATCCAAATCATTTTATCCTAAAACATTTTTTAATAGCTCTATAGATATTCGTCAACTTCAGCGATTTAAATTTGTCACTCTCAGATTATCTAATTTTAAACGTAGACTGTATCCTTATAATATTTTTAAATTTTGGAATTACTTACCATATTACATGTGAAATCGCCTTTTTGTTTGTTCTCGTTCTAAATGTATTCGTGATTGCATATATTTTAAAAAACCGTAAAAATTTCAACTCTCATAATATAACCATTGTGAACTTGTTATCTCAACTAACAACGGGACCGCACGGACATGTAATCACAGATTTGGTTGAAATTTTAGGAGATCAATCTACAACATTAATATACCTTCTGTGTAAAAGGATTTGACTCAATGGCCTTTCGTTTCGGAGAATAAATATAAAATATTTTAAGTTTATTATTGTAGTGCCAGACAAGCCAAATGGGAAGAAAGGTATACAACTTAACAGCGGTAGCGCAGTGGTTAACATCAGGTTCTGTGGATTTACTGGTCCGAGTTTGATTCCTGTAGTATTGAAATTTTTTTTCATTTTTTTCCCATTATTTTTTCATTTTTTTCCCATTATTTTTCCATTTTTTTTCCATATTTTGTGTTTTTCGCCATCATTATTTATTTGTATAATAACATTCACATACACTGAACGACCAGTTTATTAGAATAACCTCTTACGGAAAATGGATCGGTCTCCCAGTGACACCCAAACAATGAAACAGGCCGAAACGGGGTATAAAAGGGATGCATTGGATCACAAGTTGCAGTCAGCAGCAGAAGTGGACTGAATATGGGTGCAGTTGAGCATTTCACAAACCGCGAACGTCCTCGGGATTTCCCGTGCAACAGTGTCAAGGGTATTCCCTGAATGGCAGTTATGCCAAAAAACAACCTCCAACAAACACAACTTCGGACGAAGCAGGGCCGTGGATGAACGAGGCCAACGGCGACTGGCACGAATCATCCAAAGCAACAGGACGAGAACAGCTCAACAAAATGCAGCGCAGTTCAATGAGTGAGCATCCCAACCCATTTCGGAGCACACGATGCGGCGCACCTTGCACCGAGCTGGGTTTAACAACAGGCGGCCAGTACGGGTACCGTCGCTGTCACCGCAAAATAGGAAAGCGCGCCTGCTACGGGCACACTGGCATCGCCACTGGACACTGGATGAGTGGAAGAAGGTCGCCTGGTCCGACGAATCGCGGTTCCTACTCATCATGCGGACGGCAGACTGCGCATCTGGCGCAGACAGCACGAGACCATGGACCCATCCTGTCAGCAGACAACCGTACAGGCGGGTGGAGAAGAAGTGCTAGTCTGGGGTGTCTTCTCTTGTGACACACTGGGTCCTCTGATATCCGTAAACACATCCCTGAATGCGACACACTACCTGAACATTGTTGCCGCTCAAGTGCACCCGTTCATGATGACTGTGTTCCCTGGTGGTGACGGACAGTTTCAGCAGGAGAATGTTCCCTGTCACCGTGCTCGAATGGTCTTGGATTGGTTCGAGGAACATGACGCGGACTTCCACCTGCTTCAGTGGCCAGCTCGGTCGCCCGATCTGAACCCGCTCGAGCATTTATGGGATGGAGTGGAGAGAACTATCCTACGCCTACCCACGCTACCGTCCAATCTGCACCAATTACGGGACGCTGTGATGTCAGCCTGGGCTGCTATTCCTCCGCAACGGTTTCAACACCTTGTTGAATCCATGCCAGCACGTATTTAGGTAGTTCTGCGCCTCAACACGCTATTAGCGGGGTGTCTCTAATAAATTGGCCGTTCACTGTACATAATAAATAGTTTTATTCAATTTTAGGTTTAATCAATAATAGGTGTGCTGAGAATGGATGACAAATAACAGTTGAATAAAACTGCTGTTGAATAAACCTATTGTTGAATATACCTGTTGTTGCAAAACCTATTGTCCTGGGACTTAGAAATTTTCAGTGGCGAGTTTTTTTTGGGCCACCCTGTATTTGTAATATAGATTCATTTTGAATATATAATTCGTTGACAGTGTTATTTCGGTTATTTTTATCAATAGCTTTCGAAATTGATCCCCAAAGCGTAGAAGTTACTAATTTGATGGCTGCAGCGCCATCTCTTGACGATATATTTACTGTGATATATAATGCGAGATATAATAAATAAGAAAAAATTTCAGTATGTATATGACCTTTTTTCCCGTTACTAATTATTGTTGTGCATTTTTCCATTAGTGAGATCTTTCAAATATAGACAATCAAGCAGGTACCTTTCATAATTGTTTCGGTTTCCCTTCCAACGCGGACTAGGTTGAGCATGCGCACTTCGTTTTAGTTCACTGCGGAGTCCACAAAAAACACGCGTGCCTTGGACGCTGTTTCAAAAGAAAATGCTAAATATTTACACGAATTATTGTGATGCGGAAAAGTTGTTTTTCATCACGTGGTGTTGTCACATTTTTTGGTCCTGCCGGATTTTCGATGCCCCCGGTTCTCTTCAGTCCGGGTAGAAAAACATTTGCATCTCATTGAACGCCATACACTCTGTGTGGCTCTTAATTATACCCTCCCAATACCCAGACTGTGCAATTCTAAGCATTTGCGTCATTCTCCTTTATTTCCTGCAAGTCATACCTACTTCATTCCTTGCTGTTGCAATTTTCACAAATGGTGCTGTAATTTATGTGGACATAATAGAATGAAAATGCCGTAGGCACTTGTTTATATTGTATTCTGATTTTGGTCTTCAAATTTTTTACGCAGTACAATTTATTATGATTTGTTCCTAATATGATTTGAGGATTTTATTGTTTCTTCAAACTTTCCCTTCAGTATATGTTTCTTTAAGAAAGCATTTCCTGAGTTGATATATATCCATTGAGATTAGATTCGCAATAGCATCTCCGGAAATAAAGATATTTTCAGCTCATGAAAAGCCGCTTTTTAACCCCTTTCCGCTTCTCTCCACTTCATTCATTCCATTCCTCTTTTAATTGTCGAAGAAAACAAAATCGTAAATCATTCAAAATTTACGTAAGGTTAAACATGAAGCAGTTAAACGATTTTTCCAAAGGCACTCAGCGTGTAGTAGTGCTGAAGCTAGTGAAAATTACAGCGCATCTTTCTTGCGCTTTTCTACCACCACCATCACCACCGCCACCACCTCCAGCCGCCTCCGCCGCCGCCGCCTCCGGTATAATTGTTATCATTCCTCGGGGCAGATCTTAGCTCCTTTGCATGGCGCATGCTCGGCATTCCAGCCTCCATTCCAATCCGCTTCTCTTGCATTCTGGTTGGCCGAAGGGGGCTTCTCTGATGAATTGAAGCTCGGGAGGTGGCACCAACTTCAGACTCATTAATGACTCTGGAACGCCGGCTGTAACTTTTACTTTCGGATCATTGGAAAAGGGTGTTCTAATGAGTATCGTGAGATTCCAACTTCAATAACTGATCCTCTCTTTTATTTCCCTCTGAAAAGGAGGAAAGGCCACAACTCCATCGAAAAGCTCCAACCAAGCCGCTGGGTTTTGCCCACTTTGTGGAGAAAATGCTCAGGCCGTAAATTTTCTGGAATTTTTACTCATTTATTCATGCATCCCGAGGGATCGATAACGGTTGCTCTAATTTCTGTCGTGCACTTTAGAATAACGTTGTGATTTGATTTGAACTGGAAAAAATATTTTATAAGCAGCTTCGTGGCAGTGATTGATGAAGTTAATGACTTCACTGTTACAGAAAAGGTATTCATTAAGAAATTAGTCAAATCAACTACTAACGAAATGAAACATGTCTGCCTTTAAAAGGCAACGCGAAATGACTAAGCTATGTAAATAAGATTAGATAAAATGATAGCGCACGCCGTCATAATAACTGCTTCCAAATAGCAATTACGGCTTCATTTATGGTTCGGATCGTCGTAGATTGTTGAGGAACGAATTCTGAAATCACATCTAACTATGAAGAATGGGCACAAATCAATGATTCTATTACAGCTACTTTCATGTTTTTAAAAAAGAAATTAAAGGAATACGCAATTTCGGAGGCTGTTAAATTTCCACCGAGGAAAGTTACATGTCTGCATTTAAAAATTTTTTTATTATAATATTCAAGAATTTTAAAGAGAAAACATTCAAAAAAATGTTCTTTGTAGCCTTTAATATAATAAAACAGTTAAATGAATTAATAAATTGCTTCGAAAATAATCAATTTAATTATTATAAAAAAAGAATAATAGATAAGATACCAAATACACTATAAAGCCAAAAGTCTCCACTATACGAGTGTTATTCTAAAAGTTTTTGCCAATGCAGCTCGACGCATCTTACGAATAACCATTTTTTTAGCACTCGGGTTCTATACAAAGTTTCATCCTCCTTAACCAGTCGGACATGCATTTTTTTTTCTAGTCCTGAGCAGTGTGCTTCAAAATTTGAAGTTCCAGTCACGAAAACCAAAAGTCCGCGCCCAAATCAAGGAAAACTGTCTCAACGCTACCCCACTGATCATAAATAGGCCAGTGATAGAATTGGTTGTACCATTCTCAACAACATTGGACATTTGCAGTGGGATCAACGACTTCTGATGAAATGTCGATCGTCGATCTTGATCTGGCAGTTGCTCGTTTCGTCCTCTACTACCTGTAAATATAAATTGTAAGAAACATAACAATTGTTACAAGTGTTGAAAGAAATACACTCCAGTGTTTTTGAGAAGAATTTTGCCTTCCAGATGGGTAGAATTTTGCCTGTCATATGACAAATTGCAAAATTGTATGGGAGTTCTCACTCCTTTACTCATGTAGGGTAATTTCAAAGACAATTTAAAGTTTGAAAATTGTTTATTTTTTAAAACTTTTGTCTGTGTCTTTTCAAAAGAAAGATGTATGAAAATGCCTGATCTTTTACGTAATCGCCTGGATATTTACAAACTCTCGAAATGATCATGAATAGTTCTTAAGCGTGAATAATCCGATTATATTTACGTGATTTATTTTTAATTCTTATTTAAAGCACTATTTCGTCTGGCAATATTTTTATGAACGGTAACAGGAGGATTTAATACTACAAATTTTATGTGTTTATCTTAAGCATTTTTTTACTGGCTTAAAAATATCTAAGTCTCCTCGGAAGTTATGAATTTTTAAGAGCAGTTTTGGAAGGTTAAAATACATAGAGAACATCGATCTCTCTGTTGAAGAAATCTGGGCATGTCTTATATAAGAAGTTTTACCGCATCCACTTGATTCAAACTCCTAAATTTATCATCAGAAGATTTATGGAAATCGGTTAGGAAGTAAGATTATGAATATCACTGTTCCTGCTATCAAATGAAAATTCGCAAACGCCGTTAATATCAAATTGTTTTCTTTGATTAATTTTATAATAGTAAGCAATGTCTTTTATATCATTTCGAAATTTCTTTGAAAACGCCTAATTTTTACTTGGCTACCCATGTACTGATATGATCATATATTAAAATTGCAATTCATTAAATAAATATGTAAAAACAACTTTGCCAGATCGAACTGAGATGCAGTTCAAGGTTTCTTTCAACAGTTACTATTAATGACTAATAAAATTAAGTAAAACAAGAAAGCAATCCCCGAGGAGGATATAGGAAAGTAGTGGGAGTCCTGAATTCATCTATTTTTTAACCACTTTTACCCGAACTTTATAACCCCAATTTTTTTAATCAAAAATTAATTTTCTCGAACGTAGCATTTAGAAAATGTAAGAGAGCTCTATCTGTTTTCGCTTCTCATCATTTCCGAACGAGTAATATCACATGCTGTATGTTGCTACTTGAGAACGTTAATAGTTCTGAGGATCACATGACTTCTACATCAACAACTCTGACCCTATTGGGACATTTTGGCCCAAACATCATACTAAAGCAGATCTTGTCTAGAGGAATTTGATTACGGAATTTCACTCCTTTTCATACCTGTACACCATAGTCCCCTCTAACTTTCACTCCCTGCCAATTTTAGTTGATAAATTATGAATATAATTTCATATATTCTCTGCCAATAGTTGATAATTTATCATCATATATTTATTTTTATTATCAGTTCAGACATTAAAGAAAAGTGACAAGATTATTGAGAAAACATGCTTTTTGTTTAAAACTACTTTCATAAAACATGATTTTGTGGCATACTCGTATACCCCTTTTCCACTGAGCCCTATAATTTTGAACTAAGAATAGAAGAAAATGACAACAGAAAACTAATCAAAATTTGATTAATTTTGTTCTGAACTTTATTAGATACAGACTCTAAACCAAAGAACTATTTCAGTTGCATTTTTAATTGTTTATTTAACATAAGAAAGTTAAAAATGATTAAGAATTTAAAAAGTTCACTTATACAAAACTTCAAAAGAAAATTCCATGGTGCTGAGACGTACGATACATCGAAACAAATGTTAATTTTACTTAAGGCTCTTTTATTCGCCCCTTTTATTCATTGTTCTATCTCGTTGACAGTAAGCTTAAATAGGTAAAGAAATAAGCAAGGAACTTCACAGCGGGTTTCACTCATGAATTTTTACCTCCCTTATTTATTTTACCTTTTATTCTTATGTGGACAAGAGGTTGTTTGTCTTCTTCATTATACATTATTATATCCACAGTTCCTGGTTGTTATTCCGTTATTTAACTTTACTAATAACGAGACAAAATGAGGACTTTTTTAAAACTTATTAGTCAACATGATTTGAAAATATTTAAATTCAAAAAAATTAAATAAAGGAATATGTAAGGAAAAACTGTCACAGAAATTGTGGATAAACAATGGTAAAATGAAATAAACCATACGATACCATTTTTTCTCAATAAATATTTTATTTACGGATGCGAATTTCGAGCGATCATGATTGAAATACTACTTAAGCTGCGGCCACACAGAGCGCGACGGACGCGACGGATGGGACGGATGCTACGCGTCCAAAAATTATACATTTTTATTCTCTATGTAAGTGGCCACACAGAACTGCGGACGCTACGGACGCGACGTTCTGGGCGTTTTAATTGCGCAAATATTTTCTGGACATCTAAAACGTTCGTCGTGGACGGGCATGCGCAGTAGACCAGCAATGGTGATGTGTTCATCGCCTGCAGCTAAAACTACGACCATAACGAGCCGATGATACGGATGGTGTGTTTGCTCCGATTTGTTTACAACTCTGTTTGTTTCGTTGCTTATTTGAAGTTTTACGTAAAGAGAAGATAAATTTAAATTTACACGAAATAATGTTTATTACAATTATAATGAATTTATATAATATTTATTTACACTGTAATTATTGTAATTAATTATAAATATTACGATATAATTATAATTAGGGAATATGTTTTCTAATCATAGTTTTTTCGGAACGATATGGACAGAGGCTGTACAATGCCAAATATTAAGATAAAGGACTAACTTGTTTTGATTTTTGTTCCTGACTTAATAATTTAATTGTAATAAACATTCTTTCTTTACGGAAGTCTTCAAATAAGCAATGAAATAAACAAATTTGTATACAAATCGGAGCGAACATAGCATCCGTTCGCGTAGCACTCTGTGTGGCCACCCTATTTTGTCCATCGCGTCCGTCCCGTCCATCGCGTCTGTCTCGTAGTGCTCTGTGTGGCCGCAGCCTTACAGTCATGGATACAAATAATAGTTATTAATGAAAAATAAAAAATGAATAAAAAATAAATAAAATATAAATAACAAAATAATTAATAAATAATAAATAAAATCAAAATCAAAATAAAAATAAAAAGCTGACGTTTCGGATAGAGACTGTCCTTTATCACAGCAAAAAGGATAATTCTCTAATATTCTATTTGCCTTTAGAGAATTATCCTTTTTGCTTTGATAAAGGATAGTCTCTATCCGAAACGTCAGCTTTTTATTTTGATTTTGATTTTGATTTTATTAATTATTTTATTAATTATATTTTATTTAGTTTTTATTCATTTTTTATTTTTAATTAATAACTATTATTTGTTGTTTTCCAGGGTTCTTGCGTCTCGTACTTCTCTAATATATATCCAGTCATGGATACAGTAATGACGCACACAATACGATTGGCCACTCACAATCCAGTATAGTGCACAACGGCTATTTAAACATTTCTGTCCAGTTTGAGACGTTCATTAGACCACTATTAAGTTCATTGATTGGGCTTTTTGCAATTTCAACAGATTCCAAAAAATTAAGCTTTCTAAGATTATCCGTGAAGTCCAATATTTTATAAAAATTGTTGGGGTCATAATTGTGGCCAGATTTTAAAATATTTTAAGCGAAACTTGAATTAACAGTCTTGTTTCTAATACAAGCCAGATGTTCTTTAATTTTTATACCAATTCTGCGTTTGCTCTGAAGAAATAACCATTTTTAAACGTTTAAGAATCTGTGATTATTGTAAAGGTTGTTGAATTCTGTTTTTTAATGATATTATAGGAGTCATAATTGATTTTATTGGAATATTTATTATCCTTACAACATATCTGGATAACATATTAGCTAAGTGTTTAATAGTTATAAAAAATAAAAAATATATTTAACCATTTTATATATTTAACCATTTTCCTGTCTTCTAGTTGTTGAAATGGAACCAGAGGATTAGCGGGAAAGTTTTAATCTTTTTATTTTAGCAATCTCGTTTGTCGATTGTCTTTAAAGCTATAACTTGTTAGCAACTACTGACGATTGAGATGATACAAACTGGGTTATTTTCCTTCTCTTTTTTCCTCTTTTTGATCTCCCCCGCCTTGCCATTGATACGATCGTGGAAGACGGAAAGATAATGGGGTCTGGCGGAAAGAAAGCCTGTCAGGGCGGCTGCAGAGATGCTTCTCGTGTGAAAAATTGCTGGCTAGAGTCTTGGGAATCGAAGTGATTCCTTTTTTTTCCGCCCATTTTTTTAACTCTCTTTCCCCTCCCTACCTTATATCGTTCGATTCTTTCTCGTCCGCTTTCACGTGTAATTCTTTTCGATTTCTTCTTTTTCGAAAACGTCTTCCGCGAAACTGTCCGATATTTCTTTTTCGACCTGCTGATAAATGGCGCCGTCTCTACTTCCTGCGTGTGAGGCGAGAGATTGACGACAAGTGTCACGTAACAAGCTAAACGCTGAAATATGTCACTAGTCTCGTACGTAATGTCATGAAAACGGTGGGCCATGGATCAAGTTCGTTATTGTACATTTGGAGTCACAACAAGCCCTGGCGCTTTTGTCACATGGACGGGCTTTCGCCTTTAGGCACCCATAAGTAAAAAATAATAATAAACCCACATCATTTACGGATGAGGAAATATCTCCTCTTTAAAAAATAATTATGCCCCTATTAAGTCCAGCCAGCGGTTAATATGTGGAAACGATTATGAGGCATAAATTAGGCTGAGTTATGAACGCTGCGACATTGCCCTCTAAAAGATCAAGCAACAACGCGACCACCAAAGTATTTTAAGCATATTCCGAGGGAAAAAAAACAATTTACGCCTTTAAGACATCAGTTTTAAATATAATATTGATTTTAAAACAGTTTACAGTAAATGCACTTAAAAACTTTCAAGTCATATAATGCACTCTCTTTATCTCTCACTGCTTTATTAAACGGACTGTTTTACGCATGCTAAGGCGCGTTGCAAAATGATATCTTTACCCTAATTTCTTGATATTTTAGAAAAAGATAAACATATTGTTGAAAAAAACTTTAATATCACGAAAACAACAGTACAGAAAGGTACAAAATGTAAGGTGCTGCAATTTGATAACCTCACCCTCTATGGTAACCAGAAAACCAACGCTTTTTCACAATAAGCTTGAATAAGCGATCAGATCTTGAGTCTACAAATTTATGAAGCACAGTTATTTCGATATTTTCCCATTCCAAAATAATTGCTTCCTTCAGTTCTTTCACATTACTGTATTGCTTGCCATTGTATACACTGGTCTGCACAAAAAGCTCCAGAAGTTTCCATGAGATTCATGGGCCGATACTAAGCTACTGCATTACTTACACTCCATTGGATAAAAGCCATTTTCAGGACGATTTTGCCACATGAATGCTTGCATTATCTTGCTGGACACCCAAATGGGCCCACCATTTGCTCTCCAAAGATAGCAAGTGGTCATTCAGTTCATCCACGTAATCAACTGCTTTCATACAACCTGATGGAAATGCATCATTGGTTTTTACCATTATAACCAAAGCCAGTCCAAACCATGGATCTCTCCTTGCTGTCTCTTTGAAAATATCTGTTCCTCTTTTCGCAGACCACGCAATAAGGTCTCCAGCTATCAGGACCATGCAGATTAAGCTTTTGTTCATCGCTGAACACTACTCTTTGCCATGCTTCTTTCCAGGACATGTAATCCTTTGCTCAGTTCAGCCTCTTCTGCTTGTGCTGGTTTGTGAGATTAAACTTCTTCTTCCTCCTCTTGTATGTTAGGAATTCATTCCTGGCAACAGTTCTAGACAGTGTTATTTTATGAACGTTGAAGTCAGGATCATTAGATAACTGTCCAAAACTTGTTGTACCAGAAATGACTACTATTGAGCTTCCTTGGTCTTCCTGATGACTGCTTTTTGCCATAGTTATAACAAGCTGAAGATAATTATTTACAACTCTTGGGGATCTACCAATCTTCTTTGCTATTGCCCTGTTTGACAATCCAGAATCTTTGTATGCACTTCTCATTCCCTTTTCAGAATCTGTTAAATCTTACTTACGACCCATTGTGTTGTGTGCAATTTACTTGCTTAAGAATTCGTGAAATATAATAAATAACAAAAACTGTTGTCAATGAACAACAATGTGGTCTATTGAAAACAATTTCATTCGTCACGTTTAAACGAATTCTTTGGATTAGTCCAGCATATGAGACGTGAGGTTATCATTTTGCAACATGTGTTTTCTTTAAAATTTACTGTTTAACTAATTTGATTATTCAAAACCCTCTATAGCACCTAACATTTTGTACTTTTGTTTATTTGCTGGTTTCTTAATATTAAAGCTTTTACCTCAATGTGTTTAACTCTTTCCAAAATATCAACAAACTAGGGAGAGGCTATTATTTTAGTTTTTATGTTAATAAATTTTAGGATAAAACTAGAAGCGAACCCACCCGATTGTATAATCGGGAAATAACCCATTGTTAGATTTTTTCTTTGTTGTGACATAGTCCACCGTCGCTGATTTTATATATATATGATAAGCTAGGACATCATTATTAGTTCCTAATGTAGGAGACAAGGTTACTGTCATTAGCACAGTTTCGATATGCACACCTGAAAATTTCTTTCTATATGTGATAAAATATTCCAAGAATCTAAAGCTAATGATTTTGCTAAATATGGCAATTGTATATTTTTGCGGAAGTCTTTTAATGTCGAATCTGTTACCCAGTATTTTTTAAGAAATTCTTCGGTTTTTTTCGAAAGGCTTTTTGTTAGATTTCTTTGAGTTTATACTTTTCAATAATTTTTGGTAGAGTGGAGAGATTCATTATATACTGAGTGGCCAATTTATTATGACCATTACTCAGTCAATAATTGGAAACAAATTATGTGGTCCAATGAATCACGTTTCAGTTACACCATGCAGAAGGCCGAGTGAGAATTAGGCGGAAACTACAGAAAGCATGGACACCAAATGCATTGCTACAATCCTTCAAGTTGGTGGAGGCAGCGTTAGGATTTGAAGAATGTCTACCTGGCGTGCGTTGGAACGTTTAGTTCGTGTTGATCAACATCTGAATCGCACAGCATAAATTTATCTTTACTTGCCAAGTTCATCCTATCATGTTGATAGTTTATCTCAATGGAGATGGCTAGTTTCAATAAAATGGCAAGTTTATCCCAATGCTGTAGCGCTCATATCGTAGGGATTGGTTTCAGGAACATGAAGGAGAATTTACCTTGCTTAGATGACCCCCACAATCTCCAGAGTATTTGTGGGATGAAGTTGAAAAACCAACACACAACTGGATTTACAACCATTAAATCCAGTACAACCTTAAATTGCTATTCATCAAACATGGTCTCAGTTTCCATAACCTCCTATGGATATTTCGTGGAGTCCATGGCAAGAAGAATCGACGGATTATTAAAAGCAAAAGGTGGTTCAACAAAGTACTGAGGAGATGGTCATAATAAATTGGCCACTTAGTACTAGTCCAGCAATACCGATCGCAATCAACCCGTATGATCGGTTGCCCCAAAATCTATCCTAAAAGTCTCCACCGTAGTTTACTGCAACTGACCGAGCCGCCCTAAAAGCTTGAAAATCGCGACCGGGAAGCAAAAATTCTTACCGCGACTCCTCGAAAGATTTGTAGGGGCAGTGGCGGTCTGCAGAACTTTCGACATGGCGAAGCAAGCGCTCACACTTTACAAATGCGGACATTGCGTAAGCCAATTTTATAGTGAAGAAGAGTGCAATGCACACATTATCCCCGTTAGTGGGCAAGCAGAATCCTGAACAGAAGGTGGAAGATATATATTCGTACTATATTATTCAAAAATAATATTTGCTTTCTTCTATCGTAAGCGTCGACAAGCTTCAAAGAATGGTTTTTATAATTATAATTTTAAAGTCTTTTTCTGAAGTAGGGGGCAATGAGGAACAAGATGCTAAAATTCGACCGTAGCTAAAGATATTTATAGAGCTCCGTTTTCCTTAGCAATATACAAGCTGATATCTGGCATTCAAAAAAAAAAACAAAAAACAATCGCTGTCCCTGTATCAATTTATGAGGTACATACATAATACGAAAGTGCATTGTGTAGTCTTTAGGCCAACGACGACGAAAATTTCCAATATTGCTTAATGTAAGTTTTTTTTATAAGTTTAAAAAGCATCTTATTAAATTTGCTTACTTTTTTATTTGAGTTGAATGATATTTTGTCAAATTGCAAACTGGATTACTTTAATCATTAAAACGCTTTACATTGTGAAAAGAATAGGGTAAAGATTACGCCTTTTCTTTTCTTTTTCTTTTTTTAATGGCAAACCTTAAAAGAATTAAAATTCAATCTATTATCTTAATGGTTTGTATATCATTGATCATCAAGTTTTACAAGAAAAAAAAAATGAAGCAAAAAATCCTACACAAAAAAGCAAAAATTAGATTCTCTTTTTTGAAACTTGCTTAGATTCAGGAATAATGCATTTAATGAGCGTTTATGGCATTGATAAATGAAAAAGCCAAGTAGTCAGAGAAAATTTCAGTTTAATTCCGACAAAGACAAATCCCTTAGTAAAAATGTAAAAAGGGCAATTACAAATTCAACAATCTGAACATCCGTTCTGTAAAATTTGAAGTTCGGGAAAAAATTATTTCTAGAGTAAAAAAAAAAATTCTTTATGGGAGGAAGAAGGAATTTCATTTTCAAGTCTCCAACTTCAATTTTTTAATGTCTGCCAAAAGGGGTGGGGAAGATATGGCTAACCCTAATTCCTATTCTTTTTTTCTTTCCTGGCTTCTATCCAAGATTAATGAGTTTTTAAGCCATTTCGTAGAGCATGTCGAAGATTAGTAAACAAATATCATCGTGTAACATTTTTGCAAGGGATAATGGAATGAAGACGAGTATGAAAATTATTAAGTGGGTAAGGAAATTATAATGTATACAGATTATAAAAAATAAATGATTCTTATAATTTTAATTTCATAAATGTATCAGGTTTAATAACTTATTAATAGCAAGTCTGGGTCTCTAGCAAAATGATTTAATCGAATATAATAAACAATAAAATACAAATTTTAACAAATGCTAGACTAGGCTAAAGATTTAAAGGGGAAACCACTGCAAAGATAAGTAGTACTCGGCGAAACTTTTCCTACCATAACCCATCAACCTAATGGAGAACTCTCTTGCTTGATGATGACCTGGTTTGCTATCTCTTGGTAAACACAATTCCTTAATTAGATGTGTATAATAAAAAGCCCGAATATGTCTCTAAAGCAATATAAAACTGCAATAAAAGAAATCATCACCGTATCTAATTAGATAACAACAATGAGCAAAACAAACAACAAACAAACCCTATCCATTAAGAAATGCGGAATGCTAGCTGGAATAAAATTTCAACAAAAAATGCGTTTCTTTTATTAAGCTTAAATTATTCAATATTAGAAGGAATATATAAATGAGACAAACCTAGACAACTCTTGAAATGCTTAAACTCTTTAAAGCTAAAGTGGTTTTTATCTGCAGCGTGTTGTTGTTCTTTAGACTTCTGCCATTATGTTCCTATTGGAACGTTTAAAGGTCGCTTACAATAAAATGATTAAGCTCCTTTTGTGTAGAAAGATACGATTCCATCACCAATTTCATCAATATTATTAAATTCCAACATTTATTCAATCATTAAGCTTGCAAAAGTAAAAGAAATTTACAAAGCAGTTATTGATTCCGAGCATCCGGCGCACTACATTAAAGATTGGCTTATGGATTCCAATCAAGTAAGATCAGTTCATAAATACAAGCAAGAGCCACGTGAAATCAGATCGGCTGTATGTGAAATAAGTTTTAGATATGCAGTCAACCCTCCTATAAATCGACTCATTCGTACCGCGTTATATGGAAACCGCGTTATAAGAAATTTAGAGTTAGGTCATACAAGTCAAGTTAATTCGTGCCGTGTTATAATAATCTCAGTAATAGTAAAGAAAAATCAAATTAATTCGTAACGCTTTATATGAAAACCGTGTTAAATGGAAACCGCGTTATATAGGCAGTTTGCGACCAGTCGGATAAAAAAAATCATGCGAGCACGCAACTGCACATAAAATCGTCGAACTGCTTGTGCCTTCTGTTGAATCGGCATGATTTCTGAATTTACAAGACTTCTGAAAACTTGCGATGTACGTGCATGGCTCAAACAGGGAAACTCTCCATTATTTCGACATAAAAGTGGAAAAATATTAATGTTATAGGGAGATTGCTTAGAATTAATATAATAATGTATATATTGAAACCTTGTTATAAGAATATAGTTATAGGAGATTGTCGCAATTTTTGTTCAGCGTTTTAAGAATACCGCATTATAGGAGGGTTGACTGTAATGCTCTTCGTCCCCGGAATGAGATTCCACCATTAGTGAAAATGGCATATACAACTCTCCCAGTAATTGTTTTGTAAATCATTATTGCCACATGATGCAGATCTCAACGAACTATATGAAACAAATCAGATTACAATTTAACATTCTGGTGAGTATTTTATTTCACTTTAACCCTTTTTATCCATTTGGAATGTTTGGAATCCCTAATTACAGATTGTTTATTTATTTATTTATGTTTGTTTGTTTGTTTATTTATTTAAATTAAATTAGATTTTACAGAGCCGCCCAGGAGGATGAAAATACATTAGTATAAATAATACATTAATGAACAACAAACAAAAGCTAAACATTACATTAAATTAAAGAAAGAGAAGGAAAAGAAGGAAAAAAGGGAAAAAAGTCATTGTCATTTAAAATGACAACAACAGGATTAATGGTTAGCTTAAGTTAAATTATACTAAAACTGAGTTAAATAAATAGCCGAATATGATTCGATAAAGAGTTAATTTTGAATTCAAATGCGATTGATTAGAAAATCACTCATATGGCTCAATTTTAAGGAATAATATTCGAAATATATTGTTTCAGGAGCCTTCGAAACAACGGAAAATAAGCAGTCTCACGGAGCTCTAGCGGCAGATGGCCACTCCCAAATAAGTTATACAATTGTTCTGATGATTCCTATTTGATTTAAGGATATTATATGATTCTCATTTACGCCGCAGTATTTTTTATAATGGCTATGATTGTAAAAATACGAGAGGTATTCTTCTATGACGAAAATAAAGTAAACAAGAAATTATTCTTCCCGAGGAGGATATAGGAGAGTAGCGGAAGACATGAGTTCCGCACTGTTTAACCCCCCCTCCCCATTTTATTAAAACAAAAAATTAATTTTCTCGAACGTAATATTTAGAAAACGGAAAAGCACTCGTCTTCTTTCATTTCTCATCGTTACCGATCGAATAACATGTATTGCTACTTGAAAAGAGCGACCATATGACCGCTACCCCGTAACTCCAACCCCGTGGACAGTTTGGCCCAAACTTCGTAACAACCTTGATCTACAGTGGGTTGCCAAATTATTAGGAACAGTTGCAAATTAGCAAAACTGAAATATATTCGTAAAAAATAAAATTGGATACAGAGTAGTAAGACCCTGAAAGCAGCTGACGTTTCGGATAGAGACTATCCTTTGTTAAAGCAAAAACAATAAGATACATTCCGAAATTAAACCTTTAAGTTTAAAAAAAAAACAAAAAAAAAACAACACGTCACTCAGTTTCTAATCTGCAGTCCGATGCATTGAATCATGATAATGTTTTTAGATGCAACAAACAAATAAATATTTTCTACAATATATACACCTTTTATTTATTTGTCAATGGACGAGTCTACAGAATTTTATGCATCGGTAATACTGAATATGGGCTTATAATAAATGAAATATGAAATGTAAGGACGGATATCGAGTCTCTCGGTATGTCGAGTCTCTCGATATGTCGAGTAAACACAACGTCTGTGCTTAAGATACGTCTCCTTACTCGCGTCTATGCTCACAATCGAATGAGGGAGCACAAACTTGGCACGTGCAAGCTTTTCGCAATATCTAAAATCACAAAAAAGAGTGTATTTTGTATTATGAAAAATTAAAATTATTGCATCATCCTTAATGCTTTTTTGGATAGGGCATTATTGTTAACTATAGAGAGGAAGGAAGAAATCTGTAGAAATAAATTAAACACACATTAAAGCGCACAGAAATTCAACCAGCGCATAAATTATAAATAAGATGAAGACTTCAAAAAGCATCAAAAGATCTAAACGTTTCAAAATAATAAACTATGAATTAAATTGTGAGTAGTAAAACATACCGGGTGTCCCAAAAATGACTGATGGATTTTGAAAATCAATAAAAAAAGACGGAATGCGATAGATATTTATCGTTTGCAGCCTTATGCTTAGGAAATCAGAGAAATTTATCCCACCAAATTTCAAATTTAGTTAACTCAAAATCCGGTATTTTACTTTGTAATGGAAGCGAGTTTATTCCAATAGACTAACGCCCTTATTCACCAACAGCAGCTTAAATCGCTCTTTTGCAAGTTAGGCTTGAAAAGTTCAACTTCGTTTTAACCTGATTGGTATACGGGTACACCAACATTTCAAGGCGGTAGCTTGGCCATAACCTCCAATGATAAATCTCTTACGCCTGTATTTAGCACGTTTTAAAATAATTTTAAAGTCGGACTCAAACGTGTCATATTCACCAAGCGGTTAAGTCAACTTAAATATCGCTGAGTTTAAGTTGCAGTCTACGACCGCTTAAATCGTTCTTTAGACCGACGCGCATGCGCAGTGTATCTCCAGCTACTCCAGCCAAAGAAAAACAACATGGAGGGCTATATGGAGTCTCTTCGTACCTTGGAAGATGTTTAGGTTAATGTTAACGATCTGCACAATCGCGCGATGACTAAATCCGCAAACTGAATTGTCGCGATTCCTGTAACCGGCCGAGGGGAAACCAACTGCCCCCTGTAACCAAATAGGTTGGGGTATATATCAGTTATTTGCCCCCGCAGGGGGACGTCGTAGACAGAACGCCGAAGGCGTTCGAGTAACGGAAACCAGTGACCAGCGAGGCCCGCAGGGCCGAGAGTAGGACTTGCGTTTGCGATTGTGCAGATAGTTAACATTAACCGATGTTGGATTTCTAAACAAATTCATTCGTCGCAAACGGATGAATCCAACAAGAAAAAAAGATTATCTACCTTGTACAACTTGCCGAGGTTGATTTTCGAAGGCGCTACCGGTTATCGCACGAAACTTTCGTGAAGGATCAGCAAGCGCGTTATTGTTTAGATCGCCATGGCCATGCTTGAAATAAAACGTAACCGTGAAGTCCGGTCATATACACTTCATTGGTCACGTGAATTTTGAACCAATTACAGAACTTGAAACAACGACATTTGGCTTACGCTACAGCTTAACCAAGCTGCTGCCTTGAAATGTTGATGAATACCAATCAGGTTCAATCGAAGTTGAAATTTCAAGCCTCACTTGCAAAAGAGCGAGTAAAGCAGCTGTTGGTGACTTATGACCCGTATTTGACCTGACGTCATGGTCACATTTGATTCCAAGCATGGCCATGGCGACTAAACAACAAAGCGCCTGCTGATCTCCTTCACGAAAGTTTCGTGCCATAACCGGTAGCACTTTCGAAAATCAACCTCGTCAAGTTGTACAAGGTAGATAATCTTTTTTTTTTCTTGTTGGATTCATCTTTTGCGACGTATGAATTTGTTTCGAAACAAAACGTCTTCGAAAGTAAAATGAGACTGCATATCGTCCTTCATGTTGTTTTTCTTTGACTGGAGTTGCTGGAGATACACTGCGCATGCGTGTCGGTCTAAGATCGACTTAAGCGGCCGTAGGGGGGCAACTTAAACTCAGCAACATTTAACTGCGTGGTGACTATGAGTTACGCTTAAAGTCGAGTTTAAACTCGTTTTAAAACGTGGTGAATACGGCCGTAGGATTCATTAGTCTTCATTCAAAATACTGAAAGCAAAACGTTAGGCTATGCAAGACAGCTAAGTATAGAGCGCTATCTGTTACCACAACATAGAAATAGAGATACCACACTTTCAATATATTTCCTAATATCTCTGTAGTAAAGATTTAAATAAAATTTTTTTGCTCAGACAAAAATGGTCAGGTGACTTTTCAGTTCCGGCGCAGGCGCCAACAGTGCTTAATAGTGCTTCCATTGGTGTCGTCTTTTGGATCACCGTTTTTGTAAAATGATGTCTAGCCTTAAAACATTATCATGTAAAAAAATGTAGAAAATATGAAAGGGACAGACGGATATGATAAAACTAATAAGTAGATTCATTCTTATACCTTGTTCATACTGCACATCTGGATCATGATCCACACGTCAATCACTATAGAGAGATGCAATGTGAACGGAACATCGTTCGTCGGATTGTGATTCGTTCCCGCGAATGATGATCCGCTCAACGACGTTCCCGAAACGTCGTTCGCCTCGAATTACGTTCGAAAACGAGGCTCTGGAGCCTCGAACCAGATTTTTCACTAAAGCCTCAACACAGATTTCTTCAGCAGCCACAGACCTTTTAAAATGGAGGACTCCAACGCATGTGTTGCTTCCCGAAAGTAACTCGCTCGCCAGGTGGAGTTGATCAATCACACTAGCATCAAGGTCTATAAAAGAAGGTCCGGACACGAAAATGGAGCCGCCATTTTGGTTCTAAATGCGGCGTTTCCTATACAATTTTCATGTTAAATATAGGCGATTTTCGTACAAAAAAATGCATTAAACAACGAAATGGAGACATTGAAGTGGAAGTTGTTATAATATTTGTAAAATATATCATTAAAAGCCTCAACTCAAGAAACAGGAAGAACTAAAATATTTTAAAGTTATTAAAAGTTGAATCCAATGATTCATTGAAGTGAGTTAATTGAATAATTTCATGAATTTTAAAAATTCAAGAAATTAACAAAAAAAAAAAAAAAATCAAGAATATTCACAAAATGACTGCTTAATAAGATTTCCAAATGAATTTAAAATTTCATAATACAACAAAATTTTTTAAATCAATTTAGTCTAATAACAATTTTATAATTATAATTTTAGTCTTATAATTATTTAAACATAATTTTGATAAAATTAAATTTACAATTTTCAGTTTCGCGTTGAAAACATAACTTCACTTGTCATAATTTAAATTATGTTAATAAATTAGGCCTGGAAATTATGACATAATTTAAGTTATATCAAGTTATGTTTTCAACCAGAAACAGAAAATTGTAAATTTCATTTCTTCAAAATTATGTCCAAATAATTTTCAGGCTGTATGTCAATATTGTTATTAGGCCATTAATGTTAAAATTGTTATTAAGCCAAAATTTAAAATTTATTGGTGTATTAAGAATTTTATAATTCATTTTGAAATCTTATTAGAATGTCATTGTAATTTTTTTTGATGTAGTTTTTTTTTAAATAATTTGTTGAAGTTTTTAAAATTTTTGAAATTATTATTAAAAGTTTTTATGATGTGTTGAAAACTAAAGTAGATGCGTTTTGATGTTTTTAATTAAATACACGAGATCTTTTAAAACTAGTTTTAATTAGGTCTCTGGTAATATTTTCATCTCTCGAAAACTTTCATATAAACATAAATTTTGCAATAAATTATATATACTGAAAATTTTACAATAAACAGAAAAATTGCAATAAATAATAAAACAGCAATTTTACAATAAATTATATAAATAAAATAAATTTGAAAACAGTGAAGAGTTAGTGAAATTTGAGAAGTGAAAATGTATGCGTTTATTCTCCTGTATCTCATAAAAGAACTCTTACTTCCATACATTATTTTGCATGCATATTTTTTATTAAAATCCTGTGAGGAAAATGTATAATCTGACTGACAGATACATAAATATTACTAATTCAGTGATATCATGTTTCCATGCAAATATTAGCTTTTAAGTTAAAGAGTCCAATAGTATTTTTAAAAATTTTCCTTTAACATTTTCTTATTTAAGAGATTTGCACTGTAGTTAGTTTGGAATCATTAATTTCATTATACTAATGATTAGAGGCTATTCGATTGCTGTGTCACTGCATGGTAGTTTAGAACCAAAATGGCCGCTGGCGCAAAGAATTGTGGGATCGTGTCCTGATCTTCTTTATAGACCTTGACTAGCGTGCATGCAGTGTGAACACTTCACGACCGTCAATCATGATCCGTCAAATAACGATTGAGCCGAATCATCATTCACGAATGATGATTCGTGAATCATGATTCGCAGTGTGAACGAGGTATTACATTACTTAATAGAACTGTTGCAAAAAATGCGATTATTGGAAACTTAGGTAGATAACAAATGTAACTGTTATACTTTTGAAATAATGCAGATGTTATACAGAGGATTGATTACGATCTAGGGTAACGATTTGGAGGAGAAAATTTACGAAGAAAACCCCGTGTTCTCTTTGGTGATCCTGGTTGTGGACTGTTGTCTTGCACCGTATTGTTCACTGTAGAAGAGATGTCTGCAGAATGCGCTAGGCTAAATGTTGCTCCATTTTTGTTTGCAGGCTTTCCAAATGGTTGTTGGGCAGCGTCGAGCAAGGGCTCATTTCAATAATCCAAATCCACAGAAATCCACTGGGGAATCATCTGGCGACTTGACTGGGATTTCATGAAAGGGTATAATGTGAAATCCAGTTTCATCTTCCAAACCCAACATAAAGTGAACTATCGAGTTAGACGTATGACTGGAGGCTTTGTCTTGATGCAGCCAAACTCTGATTTTGTCTTCTCTATAAAATGCGGAGATTTCCTCGTGGAAAATTGGAGTGAGAACATGCTGCTGATTGTAGAGAGAGTTAAGCTTCCTGTCCACTCTTCTTATTCTGAGCTTGCCGTTGTACGAGTATCCTGCAATCACCATAAATTCTTTTGAAAAATGTTTCTTACATTCTCTCCACGTGGACGGTAGAAAATCGCGCGGGTTTGTTGCAATCGCTTTATCCGAAGTGACAACGTACTTCCATCGTTTCCTCATAAGCCCTCCGACAGTTCCTCTTCCTTTCTGCGACGTGTCTTTGCAGCAGCTTATGAACACGACTCTTGTGACGCTTTTCCAGTTGCAAATCTTTGCTTATTTTATCATTTTATTTAGAGTAACCTGTGAAGTTCCTACAATGTGTGCGATCCCTCTTTGGATTGATGGGTTTTCACACACAACCTTTCGAATGACCTGTGGTGTTCTTCTTATGGGAACTCGAGGATTTTTGTTATTTCTGGCCAGTTGAAATTAACCCTTCCCGAGACTTTCCTTTTCTGTTCAGTATTGCCATTATGGCTTTCTTCGAAACAGAAAATTTCATGTTTTACATGCGCTAATTATAGAAAAATAGTGTTGAAAAGTGCAGTAATGTACCCTTCCCATTAATGTCCTATGTTCGGAGACATTGTTTCATGACATTTACTGCTTTCGAATGAAACAGAACAATGCGGATATTCATTGTATAATTATTATTCATCATTATCAACATCATTTGCAACATCATTATCTAATCCACAAGGAGGTTAGAGATTTCATCTATTTGGTTTTTCTTCCTGACATATTCACGGCACCAACGATTTCATAATCGTAGAATATAAAATGCTGAATGTACTAAGGATGGGGAAGTCTTTACGTTCCAGCGTAATTGTTGTTTCGTGTCAATCCATCAACTGATACATACTTTTATTCGAATCCTAGTCCCAGATCATATTCACAACCTCGAGAAGCTAAAGTTTCAATATGTCAAAAAAAATTCTAGGTCGCATGTGATGGGTGTGTCCCGGGTTGCGGATAATTTATTTTGATTACACATTCATCGCACAATTTCTGGCTTTATTTATTTAAATATTATTAATCTCAGGAAAGGTTACAAGAAGACCATCCAGGGCCTGCATTGCTGAGCCGAAGAGGTAGGTACCTGTATGGGTTATTAAGTAACATAATTTAACAGATTGATAATCTTAAGGAATTGAAGAAAATAAGGCGTTAGTAGAGACGGTTAAGGTAGAGGAATTTTTTTATTCAGGATTTGAAGGTGAAAACGTTTGAAGATGAGCGGAGGTCAGGGGGTAAGGAAGACCAAAGTCTGTTGCCTGATACGGATACACTTTTGAGTTGGTAGTTTCGTTTAATTAGTGGGATTGGGAAGGGGTTTCTGCGGCGGGTGTTATAAAGCGGGGAGGGGTGATGGTAGGGGTGAATAAGGGTTGGGGATGGGGAGTGTTGATGCTATTGTTAAGAGCTTCGTAAATGAAGGTTGCAAGATTAATGTTGTAGAGTTGGTATATTGGGATTACTCTCGTTGAGTTGAACAAATAGGAAACTGGGTCTGGTTTTCGGAGCTTAAGTAAAATACGCAAAAACTATTTTTGAAGTTTGAATATTTGTAATACATTTAGTTTAGTAGTTGTGTCCCAGAAAATTAAGCCATAGAAAAGCGAGGACGAAATAGGGCGTTGTAAAGTAAGATAAGAATGTTGGGAGGGGGGGAGGGGGTGGAGACGAGAAAAAAGGCCTAAGCGATTGTTTAAGTTTAGTAGCTAGGGCATTTATGTGGGCGTCGCAAGAGAGATTGTAGGATAGATGAACTCCTAAATATTTAAAGGTATCGGATGATTGATTTGTTTTGAGTCGTAGATTAAAGAAAATTCGTTTTTACTAGCTTTTTGTTGTGTTGGTGAAATATGATATAAACTGTTTTGTCGAAGTTGAATGTCATGTTATTGGTTGTGTTCCGGTATAATGGTTTGTCTAGAACAGGATTTAAGCTTTCTTTTATTGCTTTTAGTGAGGGGCCTGAGCAGGTCATTGAAGCATCATCAGCGTAAAGTATTGAGGTAGGCGGGATATTATGCCAGAAAGGTCGCTGATGAAAAGGTTAAAGAGAAGAGGGGAAAGGATGGAACCTTGGGGGACAACTAAGTTCCGAGTGATTGCAGAAGAAGTCTTATTAAATAGATGAAGTGTGCATTGTCTACTAGACAAGAAAGTAGAGAGCCATGATAGCGGATAACCTAGGACATTGTAAATTAGGGACGATTTATGAATGAGGAGATCATGGGGAGTAGAATCAAAAGCTTTTGAATAGTCGATAAACAGGGAGACCACTAAGAGGTTATTGGACATATGGCTATCATAAATTATGTAAGTTCTTAGCAAGCAGTAGAGGTGCTCTTTTTAGGTATAAATCCGTGTTGGGATGGGGAAAGAAGATTCTTGGAGAAGATGTACGAGGACAAGCGGGAATAGAAGAGGGCGGTAGTTTCAGAGATTGGGATGATTTTTTCAGAACGTAGCTGGGAGGGGAAGCTACCTTAGGCTATGGATATTGATGTGTCCCAAATTGATGTATACACTCTTTGAAACATTATAACTCAGCAACGAAATGAGATATAAATATAAGGCTCGCTGTATTTTATTCCTTAAACTTCCTTAAGCCCGTACATGTTCAAAGTGTCCACCTTGTGCCACAGTATACTCCCAACACCGACGTCGAACAGAGAGACATAGCGACTGGATTGTAGCTAATGGAATATCATTGATGGAATGTTCAATCTGATCTCTTAATTCCGTCAGTGTTTGTGGGTTTGTGGCATACATCGTATTCTTTAAAGTTCCCCAAAGGTAGAAGTCGAGACGGATTAACTCGGGAGATCGAGGCGGGAACTCCGTAGCACTTCCTCTTCTTCCTATCCATCTGTGATTGAATGTGTGATCGAGGAAAATTCTCACATCGACATGAGAGTGAGGTGGAACCCCTTGTTGGCGGAGGTGTATCAAATTCAGTCCTCCAACATCGTTGAACCTTAACAACATTCTCCACTTACCAATAACACTTCAGTATCCACTTACGTTCATCGAATGGAAGTCTCGTCGTTATTTTGGTTTATATATAAATGCACAACAATGAACGTGTTGCTATGCTTTTCCAGCGCCGTCTGGATCATACACAACAAACTTTATATTTCTATCTCATTTCGTTGCTGAGCTCTAACGTTTCAAAGAGTGTATACATCAATTTGGGACCCTGTATTAAAAAGGAGTATAACAAGGTTTTCCATACATCCAGCGTCAAGAGAAAATGAATCCACGTTCTAAAGTCGTCTTTGAAAGTATACAGTTTGCCATTTGCCTTGAACTTAACAATGTTTCGAGTTTGTTGCCATTACCCACGATGTTTCTCCGCAAATGATATTGTGGCTGCAGCAAGTTTCATTTGAACCATCCCCTAAAGTAAGTCCAAATTAAAAATTAAAATTCGTCAAAAAAATTCATTTCCATCTCGACTAAGTTAAAAAGCCATTCTCTAATCTGTGTTTATTAAGTTCCCTCCCCCCCCCCCAGGGCGAAACTTGTTAAAATTTTATGTTCTAATTTGAATTACTTGAGATGGAAGTTAGAAATCAAAAACAGTGAAATCGTTATTAAAAACTTTTAACTCGCAATTTTCTTTATTTATATATATTTTCCAATAAATACTGAGCGTTTTTTTCATGAATAATTAAAGTTCTAATCTGTGTTATTTAGAATTTTACTCTATTTACTTCAGTTGGGGAAAATTAGGGAGAATCAATTTTAAGTTAAGGTTGGTAGTAATTTAAATAAAAATCTAAAGTGTTTTGTTTCCTTTTCGTATCCTCACTCATTGGTGCTATCAGTTCATTATCTTCATCGTAAACAAAGTCTTTTAAGAAAGAAAACTAAGTTTTTCGTTTCTTCACTGTTTTTCATCATGTATTTCCCATACTCCCGAATAGTCTTCTCTTACGTTCGATCGAAAAATTTTTTTCCTACTTTCCTTTCCAACCATCTTTCTCTCTCTCTCTTTTTATAAACATATATAATTTTTTTTCACTTTCTTCTCTTCTGTTAAAAACTTCTTTTTGTTTCTTCTTTTCCCCCCAACTGCGCAACGTGTTGTTCTTCAGCACCTTTTCATTTGTTGCTAAGCAGCCAAGAGGGAGAATCTCTGGCGAGCGGCTGAAGCAATCACAGAATAAAGAGTGTCTTGTGCAAAATTTATGAATGCTCCCGGCGTTCGATGGATGAATAATTAATGGACTTACCGAGTGCCGCAAACTGCGAGCCAGGTCTTCCCCTCCCTATTTCGCCCTCCTCCCCCCTCTTCCCCCTCCTCTTCAATACCCCCAAATTGCGAAGAGGAGGACGCCGAAGAGAGAGACGATGGACTTCTCTGGATGGGCGTTAAGAGCACGGGAAAGAAGGAGGGTAAGGGAGGGCGAAAAAATGCTCCGTTGCTGGTCTTCCTCTAATCAATCTTGCGACTCGGCTAATAATCACCCACCGGCCAAGGGCGAGAGAATTAAAAGGTCTGGCAAAGTGTCTGCCAACGAGCGTTGGCGTAAAAGGAGTAAAATTAAAAGCGTTTCATCCGGGATAATTAGAAGGAAGAGAAGTGAAATAGGGGAAGTGTAAGGCTTAGGAAAAAAACGCTGTGAGAGGGAAGGGAAAAAAAAGCTGAAAACTGAGTCTAACTGAAAAGCACAAAAAATGGACCCAGAACAATTTCACGAAGGACGGACTGCGTGATGATGTAATTAAACTGATGACCGAGCTCTATTGTGTTGTCTTAGCGTGCAGCTCCTATCTTTTGTCGACGAGAGTGCCTTTGTGTATGTGTGCTTTTCGATTCTAAGTCTCATTCGGTTTATAGCTGCTCATTAAGATCTTAAACCTGTCGCTACTTTTATTGTTATCACTTTGACCCCTTTCAGCTTATTTAACATAGATGCTGACAACGGAATTTGGAACGTTTTCGAGCATCATTAGAGCATCGAATTTTTTGCCAGTTTCTTAATCTACAGAGATTTGATAATAAAATATACAAACAAATTTTAACAATAAAAATGCTTTTATACAATTGTGCTTTTGTATAATTCTTCCTACCATCACTATTTGAATAGTTCTCTTAATGCTATTGAACAATATAGAGCTAACCCACCGTTACTGATCATCTGAACTCTGATTACCTTCACAAGTTAACCCACTTCATAGCTATTACAGAGACAATGTTTAGAGACTACTGTAGTTGTTAAGTTTTATGTAAAGTATATTACTAATCGTGTTTTTAAGTAAGGACGGTTTTGATATTAAAAAGCAAGGGCAATTTTAACACCTTACTTTTACATAAAAGCCTGGGCCTTAATCTACTGTTCAACATAATTTCCATCTATATTAAGGCATTTATAGTTTCGTACGACCAGCTTTTGAATTCCATCATCATAGAAATCGGCCGCCTGATTTGCTAACTATTTCAGACTGAGTTGCACAGTGCTTTAGCCAGTGCTTTGATTTTCCTCTCCAGAGGTAACGTTGCGAAGGGAATATGTTTTTAAGCCAATTTGTCACTAGTGACGAAACATGGTTTGATTTGGTTTGGTTTGTTTGGTATTAACGTCCTTTTCAAATGCTATGGTCATTTTAGGACGGCGTTATAGGGGCCGCAAATTTTGCCTCGCAAGGGTTCTTTAACATGCAGCCGGCAAACGACTACACGGGACCAACGGCTTTACTTCCCTTCCGAAGGAAGTGCGTGATCTCAGGATTTCCCCCTGAAAAATCCTCGTCGTCCCTGGCCGGGATCGAACTCGCGAACTCGGGCATCAGAGGCGATCACGCAACCGCTGAGCCACCGAGGCCGATTGACGAAACATGCGTTGCTAACGTTACACCAGAATCAAAACAACAGTCCTTGGAATGGAGGCGTACACCCAAGAAAGTGAAGTTCAAACAAACAATTTCAGGTGCACTGTGTTTTTGTATAGGCAAGGAGTTTTGCTTGTGGATTTTTTGTCAAAACGGCCATGCTGGGTGACCGATTTTATGAGGATGGAGGAAGCTGGTCTTAAATACGATAAATGCATTATTATAGGTGGAAATTATATTGAATAGTAGATTTAAGGTCCAGGCTTTCATATAAAAATTAAAATGTTAAAATTGTTCTTCTTTATATCAAAACAGTACTTAATTGAAAAACACGCCTCATACAATGCAAAATACGCTTAGTGTTGATGAGTTGGTACCGTGTTTCACCAAGCCCTTTAATTATCTAAGATCTTTCGGTCATCTTCTAATTACTATGTTATTATCATAGCCATATAAATTTATAGAAATACAGAGTGTTTCAAAAAATATATACATAATTTTCTAGATTTTATTTATAACTTTTTCGTATCAGCAAAATTGAAAGCTTACATCCCAAGATTGTTACATGCATCTAATGAAGAAGAACCCCAATCGAAGAAGACCACACTGCCACCTAGGCAAGGAGACCACTTGATAAGAGTTTTCTAGCGAAATATATAGAGCAACTATTCTCCGTATTCAAAAGTATCTCGACGCTTTTGATTATCATTTTGAACACTTGTCGTAATTGTAGAAGTCAAAGAGGAGTCGGAATTTAGTATTACAATTTATATATATATTTTCTTTTGCTGAAGTATTAATACATTTTTTGAAATACTCTATATATGATCTTGAAAGCGACATTGAAAATTTCTCTATATAAGAGGTGAGAGTTTTAAAAAAAGGCAAAAAAAAAACACCCAACAAAAATTAAAGTGTCCACATTATCAGTTTATGTTCCAATATAATCAGTTTCTAAAGACGTTTATGGTCTAATATAATCAGTTTCTTATTGTCGAACTCCTTGGTTGCAAACGCTTATACATGCACTTCATTTCACAATTTGGTTGCTCGTTTAATTATTTAAAACTCACTTTTTGCATCTTATAAATTATTATGGTTTAGTTTCTCAATTCTCTAAGGAAATTTGCTTTCGTAGTCTTATAAATAGCAAAGTATTCACAAAGTGACAGGAGAACACATTATCACATAGAGCCTTTCCCAATTTTCTGTTCGTCGGTGCACTTAACATCAATTTAAAATTGATAACTACATACTACGGCTATCTCGCAGTAAAGTCGCTTCACATTCACTTATAAGATATGTAAATAACATAGTAAAAATATCTTTTCTTAATAAATATCCCTCTTTATAAAAATTAGACATACAGGATGATTCAGTCAATTTCTGACCATTTCAGTACTATGATGTATTAACCCATTAATGTTTACAAACTTAGCATTTCAGTATGATATTTTAGGCTGTTCGGAGTTTTTATTCCCGTGGAAAAATCTTGATGATGATATGCTCAACGTGGCCACCACGAAAGTTTTGAACTGCTCGCAGCCTAATGGTGAAGTTGTTCATAACTCTATCCAGGATTTCTGCATCCACAAGGGTGCAGCAGTCGACGATGCTTTGTCGCAGCTGGTCTAGGGTTCTTGGTGGTGTAGTGAACACACTGTCTTTAAGGAACCCCTAGAGATAAAAATCACATGGGTTTAGGTCAGGACTCGCAGGCGAACAGATTTTTTGGTAGGGGAATCGACCAACCTTGTGCGAATATTTTCGACAATTTCGGCCGTTCGAACACGAGCTTCTCTGCCGCCTTTATTCTTGCCTTTAAGACATCCAGTGGCACGAAATTGCTTGACAAAATCCATGATTGCTTGCCTGCCTGGTGCGTCTCGACACTTATACTCCTTCCGGAACTGTTTTTGCACGGTTACAGGTGATTTTGTCTCGAAATACCATTCGACAACCTTGCATTTCTGCTCTGTCGATAAAGCGGACGCCATTTTTCAACAATACGATTTTCATGCAGCGCCGTTGCAACAATACAAACTCCAACTATTTAGAAATTCGATATGGCGCTCATATTCTTTCAATTGTTTATCCCTAATGCACGTCATTCGAGTGATTTGGTCAGAAATTGACTGAATCACCCTGTATATTATTTTTCCATATGCCATTAAATTAAAGAAGTATAATTTAAAATATTTTAATAATCTTTAAAATGAAAATCCTCTCTATCTATTATAAAATTAAATCAAGCCATCATTAGCTTTTTATGGTAAGAAAGTATGTAGGAAAGTATATGACTATATATTTAGTTTTAAAAGATATTTTTTCATATACTAATGAAAAAATAGAAATCATTATCCTAAGCATATGCTGTAAACCTAAGTTCCCGTCTATTTTATTTTCTGCGCAATATGTTATAACCATAAATTTCAACATTTATATGGGCCACCAAATTTAATGGGAACTGAAATCTTGAGTCATAAGTATGCAATTCACTAAAACTACGACTCTTGTCAGTGTATCAGGACCAAATAGTGATGGCGGAGGATTGCGAGGATGTATGAAGCATATGAAGCCTCAAGGGCGTTAATTATATTAACAAAATATTTGTACCTTCGATATGTACCCTGGATATACGTAACTTTAATGTGAAGCTACTTTGTTCTTATCTGCGGTTTTATACTAGCCATTCAATATGTGAGAGGCTTTGAATACTTCTCGTATTAGACCTGTATACTCTACAATTGTTATTCTCGACAATTGGGGAATACGGAATATATTCCTCCTTGGGTTGCTAGTAAATCGCAGAAGTTGATCTCAGTGCCTGTCCATCATATCACTGCACATTATTGCAACTCTGCGAGGAGAGATTGCCAAAACACCCTCTACAGTCCCGATCTCGCTCTGAGCGATTTCCATCTGTTTGGCTCTTAAAAAATTGCTTGCGAGACTAACATTTCGAACTGAAGTAAATGGACCAATCTTTGCTCCCGGATTTTGTTGAATCATTCTACGATAATTGATTGTATCCAAGCACTGCTAGAACTCTTTATGTGTATATTGAGGGAAAAAAATGGCGTTTTCTCTCCTAGAATTGAGTTCTGCTTCTCCGTACAGCTAATGATCACGATCTGCTTAAGTAGTCTCGTATATTTAGGGATGCTATAAAACGAGCACAGTAGCAAATATCTATATAATTATTCGTATAATATATCCCAAAAGCATTTTTAAATATGAGAATCAAAACGTCAGATTCTGAACCCGTTTAATTTTTTTGAATATTTTTACTGAGGCACTTACAAAGCACTTACGATCTTAATACAAAGGGACTGTAAAAAAAATACTTAAATTTTACTTGCTCTTAAGTACTGCTTTATTACAGTCCCTTTATATTTATTTAATCTTTCAGCAATACAAGGCCCACCATTATGGATATTTATTATCTAATACGCCAAATTACGATCTTATACTATTATTCTACATAACTGCCTTCTATTTCTAGACGGTAGATTCCTGAATCAAAATTAACGATACCCAGACAATTACCTATTTAATGACACTGCTTTGGTACTGTCATCGCGTGCAGGAAATGACAAATTTAAATCGGTGCTGTCCATTTAGCCAATAAAATTGGTGTAACTCCTGCAACCTCTCCTTTGATCCACTTACACGTAATAGCCATTATTAGATTGCCTCGTCTGAAAAGTGTTGGCACTAAGATTTTATATTGCAGCCTTGTACTTAGGAACATCGGAAATATTGACGAAAACCTGAAAATCACTTTATTAAACATGCAGTAAGTCCTATTTCATATAGTTCAAGAATACATCCGTCCGTCAATGCCTCCCACCCGTGAACATGCGCTATTAGGCTCACCACTTGCCATGCATATTTGCCGGAGGAATATGAAATAGGCCGAACTCGTTAGTGATCCAGGACCGCTGTTAGCAGCATCAATTTTAAACAGTATAAGCAAACATAACTGAATATTTAGGAATTCAGATGAATGATAAGGCATGTGTTGTGTGTATTTCAGAAGATTACTCTAGTGCGGGATCCAATTGGTATTATGTTGGCGAATGGTGAGTGTAGTAATCAAATAGACAACATTATTTTCTTAAAGAATAATCATTAGTTGTTCTGTGAGGGTTTGTAATGGTACGCCGACCTCAGCTGTTCGAATTAATAATGAAAAATGTACCTTATTAAAAAAAAATAATGAAAAATTATTTTCTTACTTTACATCTCTCGGTGGCGTGTCTGTCGGAATTATAAATAAATCCTCACGCGTTTAAATGACCATATCCAAATGTTAATCGTTAAAATCTGATTCTAAGAAAAATTTTACAAGCAATATACAAATTTCCACCACGATGATATTATTATTATTATTTATTATCACACAAATAGTAATTGGCAAGAAATACATTGCACGGGCTCACGCCAAGTGCAGTACAAAATTATAAGGATGATAAAGACATGAATTTACGAACAATATAACAAGTATGTAGTATGGCAATTTTTGGATATTCGTAATCAAACATCTTGGTTAGCTCAAACGACTAAGTGATGAAATAAGATGAGTAGGGACAATTCCTGTTGCCGAGATAATCACGGGAACTATTGTCACTGTTTTAAGGGCCCAATGGTGTTTAAGTTCTTCTGCTAATCCTAGGACTCACTATCTTGTACCTAGTCGTGGTTCGGAATTAACTGCTTTGTGTAGCCAGTCCTGAACAAATGAAGCTGGGTGCTGAAAGATCCTGAAAAGATCCTGAAAGTTCAGACAAAATACCGACAATACAAATCGTCTCAAATGTTGGTAGTCTTTGTACCTTGCAGATCTCAGTAATAGATTCAAATCTAGATGCCCCATAAAATATAGAGGTTAATTCTCTCAATTAACTTAGTTAACTCAAGCATTTCAGAAATGGGAATCAGTATTTAGAGCGACCTACCAGCACTAACTGCTAATTTTAAGTTTAAAAAAAAGCTACTCGTAATGATGGTCGAAGCTTGTGCAACAATGGTAAGCGTCATCATCATTTCAACTCTCGAATACATTTATGAACACTCCTAAGCACTTCGATGACAATCAATCGGTAACGAGAAAGACGAGTTATAGTCTTATCCTGCGAGAGAGCGAGCACAATTGTTATTGAGAAGTAATTATTTTAGTATATGCAATTTAAACTTAGTAAACTGCATTCATATCAATAACTGAAAAAAAACCCAATAAAATTAAGAAATCTTATGCGTTTCAAGACGATATTTTCTCCTGATTTCGTGAGTACTGAAAATCTAGATAACTCACGTAGGACAGTCACGAAGTAGATACAGATATCTTTTTAATAATAGTCTATAAACGTTTATATAAAAGACTATTTATTAAATAGTACTTTTATTTTGTGTACTTTCAGAATTGGATTATGAAATGTACATACAGAGTCCGTCAAAAAATGTATACACACTTCAGCAAAAGAAAAAAACTACATGTATATAAAATTTGTAACACTAAATTCATACAGGCATCAAGCGATGAATAATAAGCCCTCTTTTACTTCTACAATTATGACAGATGTTCAAAGTGATTATCATACACGTTGAGATACTTTTGAATACGGCGAACAGTTGCTCCTATGCATTTTTCCTAGCAAGCTCTTATCAAGTAATCTCCTAAGCCTAGGTTGGAGTAGTGGACTTCCTTTATCGGGATCGTCTTCATTCAGTGCATGTAATAATATTTGGATTATGTAAGTTTCGATTTTGCTGATACGAAATAGTTATAAATAATACGTAGATACATGTTTTTGAAACGCTCTGTATTTCTATAAATTTAGACGGCTTATGATAATAAAACCCTAATAAGAAGATAAAAGTTCTTAGATAATTAAAGGGCTCGGTGAAACACAGTGCAAACTCTCAAATTTTGTCGACTTTAACACATCAGCACTAAGCGTATTTTGCATTGTACGAGGCGTGTTTTTAACTAAGTACTGTTTTGATATTAAAAAAAAAACGAAAGCCTCTAGTTGACATAAGATTGTCAATTTTCACCTTGTTAGCTTCAGATACTAATCTTCACGCTGATAATTTAACAAGAGAAATGATAAATCAACTGTGTTAATATTTAATATATCAATAATATTATAGAAATACACTAGCCAATTTTAAGATTAGTCTATTAAGATTGATGAGATATTTCAAAATTAAATAGCTTATTATATTTAGCGGGAATCAATTCTACTTCAAATGGTTTTGTATTATTATAGATCGCAATACAGAATTAGGACTTAGATAGGAACAATATAATAATCATTGACCCGATGAACGTTTCGGCTTTTCGCAGTTATAGAGTATCTTGAATATAAATTTATAAGTTAACAAAGACTCATTTAAAACGTCTTTTTAGATTTCAAAAGATAAATAATATATAAATTCATATAATTTATATAATAAATGATAATGTAATAAGAAATCTTTACTATATAATAAGTATCATTATATTGTTGTATGTTTATTAAATAATGTATTATTGAAGTCCTAATTCTGTAATTTAGCTTATTACATGTTTTAATGTTTTCTCACTTGACAATGAAAGCCAAATATAGAGTTAAGACGTTAGATGGACTATGTTATTAAAAATTGTAATGGGTACAATTCCCTTAATATATACTTTCTTTTTAGTGAAATTGCAACTTTTTGAAATGTTAACCAAAATTGGTTCAACCTTAAAGGGAAAGGAAAAATCTTAACATGAATGCCCTCAGATTTCTCTTTTGAGTAGCAGCAGCAAGTGTAGACAACGACTCTTTTTTTCTCCTCTCCCTATTCATTCTTCAATTTTCTCTTTAAGTGTCTTTTTTATATTTTGAAAGTTGAGCAATGCCTGGGCAAGAAAATGAAATTCTTTTCTGCGAAAGCCTTTAGACATTCTAGAATATTTATTCGATTGTTCCTATCATCGTTTTACTTTGGTTACGTGGGTTTTCGCGTTGTCTCACAGTTGATGAGTTTCTCTGATACTGCACGTTCGTAAAAACCAGAGGAATTACCGTAGCATCAACGGAAATAACCCACGAAGGGAGGAAAAAAATAGGGAAAGGAAGGAGGGTACAGGATCTTTATTGGAAGACCAAATTCCATCAGGATACGAAGCAGTAATTGACAACTTGTGCAGCTTTTTTTTTTGATGTGTATATGTGTTGTACGAGAGAGGTTCTTTCCGCCGCCCTTTTTCTTTTATAAAGTTGTAAGATGAGATTCACTCGGAATCATTTCGCGAAAATTGGAAATGATTAAGATAGAAAGCTTCGCAGAATGGGCGTAAATCGATGTTTGAGAAAGTTGCACCTATTTTGGCAATAAGTAAAGGGGAACCCAAATAGAGGGGAGCTCTAAACAATTACAATTGCAAGACACGATTACGCAAGATGCGGTGGCCACTGGACGCTCCTTTAACTGGTTGCAAAAATAAGGCAGAGGACGTGACGGCGTTACCCGAGAAAATAAACCGTAGAAGCCCCATCATCAAAGATATTTTCTTTCTTCTCCCTCTCTCAGAGTTATTTAGAGCCTGGAGGTCTCAACACACTCGGAGATCTCCGGCAGCCTCCTCTGGAAATGTTCCCTTGGCAGAGAAAATAAATCAGTTTTAGGAGTGCAACCTACAACGGTGCAAAGAAGGCGAGCCCCGGCACTGCGTCGGCTTAGAAACCGTCGTCGTCGTCACTCCCCCCCCCCCCCCCCCCCCCCCCCCCCCCCCCATACCCACAGCCCCAGTACAAGCGGCGCCTAAATGAACCTAGGCGATGTTTGTTTTACAGGTTTACATTTTCATCTGAAAATAAATAGAACCATTTCTTCGCTAATGCTGTCTTATGGGGGTTTTGCAGAAGTGTCGTGTGATAGCGCTGAAATCAAATAGTAAAACGTGGCACAGAGAATAGAAAAGACCAGAGGAGGGGGGGAAATGTCCCTCTATTAAAATGAAATTGTCCTTGTGATAAAGAGAAATTTAAAGAGGAAAAAAAATGTGGACTACGTCTGGCTACAACAAATGGCACTCTTAAAAGAATAATCGTTTATATTCTGTTATTTAATTTTAAATCAGCACTGCTTTCAAATAAAAAAGGTTACCCAAAAAGTCACAGGAGTCGCATTACTTTTATAACGAGAATATTTTTAAACCTGATAGCTTTTATAAACAAGATTGAGATTTTAGTTAGAAATTGCTCTATTACTTGAAACAGATGGACGGATAATCTGTTTTTATGTAATGATAACTATCTAACATCATTTAAACTTAGAAAAGGTAACATTGGTCTGAAAATCAGTTTTTTATTTCATAAATAAACCTTATCAAAATATTTTACGAGTAAAAGAACTGTTCAAGGCCCAAAATATATACCGGGTGGGCAAGAAATAACGTGAGGTGTTCAGAGCTCGCTAGCGGGAATTCTATTAGGCCAAATGCAGTACATTTTGGTGGAACATGCAGTTTCGATTTCTGCAAAAAAAAAATAGTACCAAAAGTCGCCATAGGGGGCGCTTATTTCAAGAAAACAATGAATACATTTGCATAAGCGCGTTCCGTGTTGAGCAATCATGACAATAAAAGGCAAAGCTGAGGATTTCCCATCATTCACGAACGAATGGCCTGACGATGACGCTTACTCTGCCTGACCGGGCGTTATTAGTCAAGTTGTTTTATCAGAAGAGCGACAATGCAAGTGCTGCCCTTCGTGAATTCCGGCGATTGAAAACGTTACGTACGTCAGGTGCAGCAGATCTTGCGAGAACGTTTTTCAGACAACAGAATAATTAGTCGTGCATTTCCCATGGTATGGCCACCCAGGTCGCCTGATCTCAACCTTTGTGATTTTTGGTTATGGGGATATTTGAAAAGCCTTGTGTATCAAGCACATGTTCCTGACCTCTCAACCTTAAAGGATCAAATAACGTTACATATCAGACTAATTAATGCAGATATGCTGCGAGCTGCCGTAGAAAATGTCGTGTACCGCATGCAGCTATTGGAACAGCACACTGGTGGTCATATTGAAACGCATTTGTAATTAAAAATAAAACATTGTTTATTGTTGTTACTAAAGTTGGTTTGTACGGTATTTGTTCATTTGACAATTAGGTATTCATTGTTTTCTTGAAATAAGCGCCCCCTGTGGCGACTTTTGGTACTATTTTTTTTTTTTTTTGCAGAAATCGAAACTGCATGTTCCACTAAGTAAAACACCAAAATGTACTGCATTTGGCCTAATAGAATTCCCGCTAGCGAGCTCTGAACACCTCACGTTATTTCTTGCCCACCCGGTAGATCAACACCGTCCATGCGTCAGAGCAATATAATGAAAAAATATTGCGCATAATTTTTACGAACGTTAGATTCAGTTTTGAAATATTTCTTTTAACGCTAACATTTCAATTGAAAATATCGAATAAATGTTTCTATTGAGATCCAAGCGTATGAAGCACCCATGGATATTTTTAAGTTTAGAAAATTATGGAAAAATTAATAAATAATAAAAATTGAACGCAGGTGGTAAGACCCTGAAAAAACTGACGTATCGGATAGGGGGTATCCTTTGTCAAATTAAAGAGGATAATTCACTATTCTTTCTAACTCTTTATTCCAGGGCTCTTGTGTCTTGTTCTCTTTATTTTTTTCCTACATCCATCATATGAGCAAAAAAAAATTTTACATAATGATATATAATAAAATTTGCATAATTTACAAAAATTAAAATTTTTAGCTTTAATCTGAAAACCTAAAATCAATCCTTCCTACAAGGTGCGTCTAAAAAGTTCGGTGAATAGAAGCATTAAACAAATAAAACAAAATATGGAAACAAAATAGCATTATTCACCCTCAAAGTAATATCCGTTGGACATAATACACGTTTGACATCGTTGATAAAGCTGCTGGAATGAGTTAGCGAAGGCCTCTTTTGGGATCGACCGAAGCACAGATGTCACACGTCGTCGGATGTCTAGTAAGTCTGCAAAACATATGCCCTTCAGGAACCCCTTGAGGCGAGGGAACAAACGAAGTCTGCAGGCGCCAGATCAGGCGAGTACGGTGGATGTGCGATAATAGTTACACTGCGTTGGGCCAAGAAGTTGCGTACACGGATCATATGTAACACCCACCGTGTTACGCCTGGTTTGCTGATTACCCTGTACCATCCACCCATGAACTGTCTGAAAAATCTTTAAGTGGCTAGAAAGAATTGACTCAAAGTGTCAAGGAGAGTTAAAAAAATCCCCTTCATTAATAAATTATTCTACTAGTAGGAGTTTGAGTAACAAACGTGGAATATACATCTAGCGAGTCTTAACTATTATCTTCATATTATCATTGTGATTAGATGGGGAACTATTAACATAAATTAAACAGATTAAGTTTCAACGCCTATGGCGATTGCCAAGTTACAAATAGAAATTGAAATCTTATTATTCCTGAATTCTTTAATATTAGCGGGGTAATTATATTAATGTCAAAATCGAAGAGACGCACTCTCTCTAAGGGGCGGTGACGCCTAGAAGACGCTGACAATTACGACTGTAGGGGCGCGAAGAAGAATCTCAGTACAGTTTACGCGTTCGAAGAATTAAAAGAGGGGAGGGAGAGGGGAGCTACGCAGGAGGGGTCGGGGAGAAGGGGAATGTTAGTACGGATTACCCTTTATACCTGCGACCTTATGTCGTTCTCTACTTGGGCCAACATCATCATCTACTGGTAGGGGAAAAACGCTTCTCACATAGATTCATCATTGCCAAAGGTCTTGCATGAGTTCCACTAACGGCTGGCAGAACTTGTCGTAGAGAACCTAAATCAAAGGGTAAGAATAAAACCTAAATCAAAGGGTAAGAATAAAACTATTATTAATCGGTAGATTCATAACTACGTTGCTATACTCATCTTGCACCCAGGGTAGCTGATCATGAGAGGGAAGGACAGTATCTAACTCGTCTTCTAGTTCCGATTTCTATCCACGGACGACCCGCGCTTCTACATTTTTTCGCTTTTACTTTGATTGTTGGAGCTCCGCTTCTCCGAAATCCTAAGTTCGGTCGTCGTCGTCACAAGTCAACAAAGATATTGGTAAACAATCACTCCTGCGGCATTGTCAAGAGACGATTGTCAACTATACTCTGTCCAACGAAATTTGGAGTAGGCGTGCCTAGTTAAACTTCCTATTTCAATTGTTAAACATTGTTGATTCTACTTTGGCAAAAATGTCTAACAGTTGAAATAGGAAGTTTAACTGGACACGCCCACTCCAACTTTCGTTCCGAAGACTTTAATCAAAATGTTTGGGGCGTTATACGTAATATGCGGGCGTGCGTTGTCATGCAACAGACTCCATTTTCCGCTCCTGCACATCTGTTCCATACACCTGGATCAACATTGCATGCGTTTCTGTGGCTGCTTTTCCCAATTTGTAACAAAACTTCATGTTTATCCGTTGCTCCATTTCCATTTGACGTGAGTTTTCGCACACTTCATGTTTTATCCGTTCGACTGTCCATAGCAGACTAATCTGCAACGGTTTCTTGCGCTCCTTGCTACGTGCCGTCTCTCCATTGGTTTCTTCCTGCTCATGCGCGTGGCCGCATTTTTATTCCACGTTGCTTTTGAAATATCCATCCATTCACCGAATTCTTTAGATGCACCTTATATAATAATTAATACAATTTCTTACTCTGTCCTCATTCGTTTCCCATACTATTCTCATTCGACATACGTTGACATTAATTAATAGAAAGCGCTGATAAATTTCAAATCATAAAATTAATCGCCTATTGCCCCTGGGAAAGAAGGTCCAGGAAGGCTTATTTAAACATTCGAAATGAATTTAACAATTATTAATATGACCAAATGTTTATACAAGGGTGATCCAAAAGTAAAATAGAATTTGAAAATGCAATTAATCGCATAATATGTACATTAATCTGAAACTGTTTGCACAGAAAGAAGTTGGAATTTTTGTTCATAATGAAGAAATTTATTAACAGAATAAAATCTTGCAAACATTCCAAGAAGGAGCTTTAGCTGCGACAAATCGATCGCCACGTGTGCTTGCCCATGTCAACAATGCTTATAAGTTGAAAGAAACAGTGTGTTCATTCTTGCGAATCGATTGCAATATGACATGAAATTCTTTATTTGGTATTCTTTACGGTCACTTTATTAGCACGTGAATTCAAATTTAAGGGGTCCACGAAAAAAGCTAGAATAGTTGACACAGCCGGGTTGACCACGATGGTCATATTTCTGAAAACAGGCGGCTAATCCGTTTTTCAAGTTTTCACGCAAACGGCGGACGCCCGCAAAAACGTACACACCAAGCGTGTATTCTTGTAAGTAGCTTTTTCTAAAGCTCCTATTTATCTCCTCTTTATTAGATTTCTAACCAACAAATAGCTACGTTTTCTAAGGAGCTTCTTGTATGACTGCTTCTTTGCCTACTTTATATTTTGACTACTTTGTTGAATCAACGTTTAAACAGTTCGGCCTACTTCCTCGGCGAAGCTGAAGGACTAACCGGTATCATTTCTGCATTTCAAATAAGATACTCTTTTACTGTTGTGCACGGTGTGACTTCAGACATCTTTTCTCTATTGGACAAGAAATCAATTTCCCCGCGAGGAGTGCATAGGAAAGTAATGGAAACACTGGGACATTTATTTATTTTACCCTTTTATCCGCATCTTGTAACTCCCCGTTTGTTTTTTTTAGCAAAAAATAATTTTCTCGGACATAGTATTTAGAAAATGCAAAAGAGCTCTACCTTCTTTCGTTTCTGTATCATTTCCGATCGAACTAGATATCACATGCCATATGTTGCCAAATAAAAACATTAATAATTCTGAGACCACGTGACTGCTACTCCCGCAATCCTGACTCCACTAGTAATTTGGTCCAAACTTCATAGTAATGTAGATCTTGCCTAGAGGAATCTGCCTATAGAATTTCACTTCTTTATATATCTATATACCACATAGACCAGGTGCTCCTCTCTAACACCCACCCACGTATTTCCTGCCCTGTTTGGTCAATCATAATCAAGCTAATTGTTGAAGTATGTCATGCCCACGTAAAGCTATATTCCGAATTTCAACCTTCTACGTTAAAAACTACAGAATATATGAATGGGACGGTTGGATATGGTAAAACCAATAAGTAGCTCCATTCATCCGCTATTTAATAATGAGGGTCACCACATTGTATAATTGTAATCATTTCTTCTGTGTGACCTGTTCTACAACTTTACACAAATTAAGAAATCTGGATTTTTCACAAATTACGCAATAAAAATTATTCACGGATTTTTCAGTTTTAAGATTACAAATATATAGCCAATAATCAATAGCCAATAGTCAAAAAATTTATCGAATGAACTTATTATTATAAAGGATGTTTGGTTAATGTGTTTGATTTTTCGTACTTGACATAGACAATATGCAACCATGTAAGAAACAAATAAAGTATATTACAGCTTGTGCAGCTGTCATTATAAATAATTAATGTAAACTTCCTTCGTCCACAGCAGATATCCAGTCGACAGTTCAATTCCTGCTACACTGTTCAGCATGAGTCAACCGTTGTAACACTCCGACGTTTCAACAATCTGTCCTTATTACAAATCTCTCTAAGCTCTTTTTAACATGATAATATTTTAAGGCCGGAGGCCATTCTAGAAAATATGTGATAAAACTCCGACCCAAAAAAGCTTTACGGAAACAAAGAACAATTCAAAATCTTGCTTTGTTGTTGCACATTTAAACATTCTTGGCACCAGCTTCAAGCACGCGCCGGCACTGAAAAGTCACCTGATGATTGTAGTCTGAGCAACAATTTTTATTTAACTTGCGTAACGCTTTGTTGTTAGTGTATTGAGTAAACTCTTTACCATTACCATAAATATATTTTATTACTCACAATTTAATTTACAATTTGCTATTTTGAAACATTGAAGAATCAATTAAATATTCATTTAGGTCTTTTGATGCTTTTCGAAGTCTTCATCAAATTTATAATCTAAATACTTCGAAGTCCTTAATATATTTCTACAGATTCCTTCCTCTCTATAGAATAATGTTTCTACCCAAAAAAGCGTTAAAGGTGTTGCAATAATTTTAATTTTGCATTATACAAAATACACTCGTTTTGTGACTTTAGATACTGCAAAAGGCTGGCGCGTGCCGTGTTTATGACCACACCTTCGCTTGAGCACAGACGCGATTAAAGAGATGCACCTTAAGCATAGACGCTGTGTTTACTTTACATATTGATGCTTAGTTGGTTTGGTTTATTTGGAATTAACGTCCTTTTCAACTGCTATGGTCATTTCAGGACGGCGTTATAAGGGCCGCAAATTTTGCCTCGCAAGGGTTCTTTAACGTGCAGCCGGCAAACGACTACACGGGACCAACGGCTTTACTTCCTTTCCGAAGGAAGTGCGTAATCTCAGGATTTTCCTCCTGAAAAAATCCTCGTCGTCCTCGGCCGGGTCGAACCCGCGTCCTCGGGCATCAGAGGCGATCACGCAACCACTGAGCCACCGATGCCGATCTTTACATATTGAGAGACTCGATACCTGTGCTTATATTTCAGTTACCATAAACCATTACTCAGTATTACCGATATACATGATTCTGTAAACTCATTTATTTATTTGTTGCACCTAAAAACATGATTCAATGCTTCGGACTGCAGATTGGCAATGAAGTCATCATTCGTCCTGCATCTTCCGCCTGTATCAACGTCTGCTTGTAAAGCTTGGCAGAACAGAATAAATTTGAAAGCCCTGTATACGAATTATTTGGGCTTTCCTTTAAGTTTTTAATAGCCTTATCCAATAAATTTTTGATTGCAGTTGCGTTTTATATACCAACTATTCGATTTTAAGTTTTAAAATGTCATTATTAAGAGATAAACAGCAATGTCAAATCGCAAACATTCGATGCAAACGAATCAATTATGAAGATTGCTGCACAACCCAAAATGAATGGCAGGATGGGAGCCCGGACTTATTCAATGAAGTTAATGGAGGACTTGCAGTACATACCGGGAAAGAAAACGCCCAGAATTCCGACCGCTTTGGCCTTTTATTTCTGTCTTTATCAAGGCTACGTCAATGATACATGCACAGAGAACTCTCCATTTCATAATAATCCTACAAGATTATAATGGAATGCTATACCATAAATTTGCAAGAATTATTCCATATAAAAAGCTTGATAATACTTCCGTTAAGTTTTTAAAAATTTTAAGACCGACTTTTCAACTTTTGGTTTGGAAAGTTTTAAGACGTAGTTGAAACTTTTAATGCGTTTCATAACCACATAACGTATCAAATATTAATTCACTAAATGCAAAGATAATGTTTGTTTTGTTCTTCCTTTATTGTGCTTAAAGATGAATAATAAGGTGGTAATTTAATCTTCATTTTCTAAGGAACTTCCTCCAAACATATTTCGTTCCATTCGGCGAAGGAGGTCCCCTGTAAGTTTTTGGAATTATGCCTATTTAGGAGGCCATAAAAACGGACGTTGATCTATTGCCTAGTAAGAGAGGGAGAGAAGAGAGAGAAAGATGCTTTGCTGCCGCCTGCCTTTGGCCGTTTGAGGCAAGGGCGTAGCCCAGTGGCCCTCGAGCTGTTAATGTTGCCTTTCAGGCCCCTCATATATTATTTGACTTGAGAGACAATTCTTTATTGTGAAAAAGAAAGGATCATATAGGAAATGTTTCAACATTACGTTCTCTGTCTGGCCCTTGCACTCTCTGCACTTCTTCTCTTTCTCTTTGCTCCAAACAGCTATTTGACATTGGAGTTAAGGTAATTTAAAGTTTCTGGTTTTATCATTTTACTAGAAAACTCCTTGAGGACGATTGTAAAGAAATTATTTACTTCAGCATTTATGATTTTCCGGAGCTTAAGTAGGAAATTAAATTTTTCCAACAAATTTTCTATTTAAATTCTTAAAAATTTAACCTTAAGATCACCAGATCGACTTTGAATTATGGATTTTTGCTTTTTTTCCCGAGTGACTTGTTTATTAGTATTTTGAATGGAAATATTTAAGGGGATAAAATTTCTAAATAATTTTATTACTTTTTGAATTATAATTTACATAAAAAAATGAAAATTTTCTAAAAACTTTTATTGAAAAAATGAACTAGAAATTTTACCTTGAGGAGATTTTAGAAGAGAATTAAAAAATTTATTATAAAAAATTAAAATATAATCGGTGCGCTCCTAAATTATTTAAATAAAAATTTATCAAAAAAATTCATATGATTACAAATTTTCTCGGGACAATGTAAGATATTTTTCTAATTGCTAAATTTCTTCTCCAAGAGAAAGTGAAGAATAATAAAAAAAATATGAGAGAGAACAAAAAAAAAAAAATTCATTTAAAATCCAATAACAGTTTCGGAATCAAAAATTCCATTTTCTCATAATCAGATTAAAGGATTGGGAGATTAGAGAAAATTTTTAATGAATTGCATATTCTGAATGTTAATGCGTATCGACATTCCTGTGGGGAGTTTTTTTTTTTTCTTTACCCCCTCGCCTTTTCCTTTTCCTTGAAATCTTGCCTACAAAACAACACAGATTTCTTTCTCTCATCTTAACACGAAACAAAACGGGGAAGTGAAAATAAGAGGGTGAAGATTGCTTCTTTAATTTTGCATTTTTAATTAAAAGTTGTTCGACAAAACTTTTAACAATTAGTCACAATTGTGTTGCAATTTGCAGAAAGGGAAACTAAAAAAAAAACGGAAACAAGGAAATGCGTAAGTGAAAAAATATAAAAATCGTTGTGATACTCTTCTACCTGCATAAAATTAAAATAGAATTTTTGCTTGATGCTCCTTCTCTAGAAAATAAAAATTTTATTTTTAATTTATAAAATATATTAGAATAAATGTTTTATTTTAAGCTGAACTGGCAGACGTGAGGGGTTTTCATTACTCGAGTCTATAAATTCGGGAGTTCGAGCTCAGCTGTAGGGATGGATGTTCGTGTTTGTCTCGCCTATGGAAAAACATTTATGTCACTTGATTAGGTGCGAAACATACTGAAATGTTAATTCATTATAATATGACATCCATGTTTCTCTTAGAACTGCATTATATAATCTTATCTCATAAAAGCAAAAAGGATATCCAGCATATTTATTAAAAAAATGCTAATCGAACACGAAATACACCCCCCCCCCCCCGACGAGGATGAAGAACAAAGAAATGGAAGCCATTATCTTATATCTATTAGAAAATTACCCATTTTATCAAAAAATTTATTTCATCGAACATACTGATTAGAAAATGGAAAAGAATTATGTCGTTCTATTTTCTTTCGTTTCTCAGCATTTCCGGTCTAATGATGTAACGCATGCCATATGTTACCCTTGGAAAGCATTAGCAGTTATAAAGACCCCACTGAGAGAATTGGCTCAAACTTCACAATAATGCAGATCTTATGAAAAAATAAGAACGGACTATGGTGTGGAATTGCCTGTATATGAAAGAATAAACCTCGTACCACAAAAGAACATCCGAGATTTGGAACACCGATACGTATTTCATACGGCAAGATATAAAGGAATCTGAATATGAAATTTCACTCCTTTAACCCCTTCCTCTAATCCGATCTTGCTGAAATTTTGTACACATGCATAAAGTCGGTGACAATGCTTGAATCAAAAAACATTTTCCAGGAAGAGCGTGGTTTGAAAAAGTCTTTTTCTATTCCTTGTTTATAGTAGCTTCTATCTTAGGTGTTAATAATGAATATACAGATAATAAATCATTTTGTATGTGGTTTCCTTCAAAGTTAATGGCACCTACCTGTCTTCACAATTTTAAGAATTATTTCTAACGCCATTTTTATTTTTTGCTTTGACAAAGGTTAGTCTCCATCTGAAACGTAAGCTGTTTTTAGGGTCTGACCACTCTGTTCCATTTTTCTTTCTTTCGTTGGTAATCATTTCCTTTTTTTTCTTCAAGCAGTACAGGCTTCCATCTGAAAATTTATTTTTTTATGATTAAAGTTAAAAACAAAGCAAAAAATATTACCGGATGTAATGACAGAAGTTCTTTCTCGGTCGATCAATAAATCTGCTTGTTTTGTAGATAACAATGAGATGGATTTCCAAGCTATGATCTATCTTTAACAATATGATAGTTTACGAATATGTGATTTTAGAATTTAAGGTAATCTGACTGCAGTCTTGTATTTCGCATCGAATTCTGGTGGATAGTAGCACCAAATTTTAATGGAAAACTGTCCGGGTGTTTCCAAATACAGAAGGCACGGAACTCCTTCTGCTTCTCTCCATTTTAGTTTTTTTTTCCAAAGTATCGCATTACCTTTTGAACTTTCGGGGTTTGGAATGAATAAAAGAACGAAAGGGTTCACCATTTGTAACACTTTAAGTGCGAAGTAAGGTTGATTCTGCCCAGTTATCGCCTCATCCAATGGTTTACTGACTTACCAAATCCGTACCCCCTCCCCTATCGAAGGAAATCGTTGAATATTTTATCCTTTAACATCGGCATTTCTATACTTTGGAGTAGCGAAATAGATGTAAGGTTCAAAGAGATTCCATGTGTCTTCTCTTTCTCTGAAGCTCTAGAAGACTCGTGTTTAAGTAATCTTGAATTTCTCTTACAGCTTTGCTATTTCTTTTCAATACATAAAAAATAAAGAAAACTATTTTCATATCTTCTGAGGGACTCTTTTGAATTAATTTCTCTTTTTATTTATTAGCTTCATTCTGTTTTCATTATATGATGAGATAATTTTTTAGTAATTTTCTAGAAGATAACTTCTAGGTCGACATTTCTTAATCATTACCAACAGAAATGTAGAGAAAGCATAACATATTTAAAAATTCAAATTGTGTCTATGTTTTAATTAATAAGGCAAGGACCGTTCTATGATTAATTTATAATCAGTGGAAACAAAGATAACAAGAACCTCTCAGTTAATGTACGGCATTACAGATCAAATAACACTAAATTCGATGTTTTCCTTAAAAACAAATTGGTGTTCTTTTGATGTTTCAGAACACAAACAAAACACCAAAGTTATTATTCACTGAAATAGGAAATGAAATTTTACATTTTAAGTAAATTAAAGCATGGAACAATAAACATAAATGCTTCAACGTTTTTATTAAATAAATAAATTTCACTAAATAAAAATAGGATCCTCCCTTTTTTTTTAACTAGAAATATCGTTTTATTGAATCAATATTCTCTAGTATCGCAGTGTAGACAACAAATAACAATTCAGAAATATTTGAGTGTGCTATTTTTATATTAAAAAGGAAGGTAATCTATCTAATCACATGTGCATATAGCTCTTCCCGTGAGCAGAAGTGGTCGATGAAGCCTCAGCTTAAAACTCGATGCTTCTACACAACAATTTGGCGATAACTTTCTGAGTTAAAGTGGCCATATACATAGGTTGGGAGGGGGGAATTGTGCTTTGCTCGATGGCTTTTGCAGAGCAAATCAGTCGGAGAAGGGGGTTTGAATTAGTAGGAGGATAGTAGAGGGGAAGGGATGAGGAATGTTATCGTGAAACTTTGATGATGATCCGGGCCGATGCGTTCCAAGTGATAAACCTCAGCCTCGCTCAAGAGCCAATTCAATTAAAATTGCCACGTCGATGGGGGAAATTTTTTGGTCTTAAGCAAGCATTAAGTAGAGATTCTTTGCAAAGCAAAGTGGCCTATAAAAGATCATAAATTGCTGAAAAATATTTTTTAAATAAATAATAAATTAGTTCTATATATTGTACTTAACATATATTTATTCGTGAGATGATTTGTAGTACCGATGTTTAATGATTAATAAAAATATAACGAATTTAATTTATTGAATATAACGAACATCTTGAAAAATTAAAAATATAGTTTGACTCTAGACAATGATGAAAAATCGAAACAATCATCGGGTATTTATGAAATTATCATATTTATTATATTATTGATGAACTTTAATGTTGAAATATAAAAAAATTTATGAAATTAATTTCTATCAGCGATCGAGGCCAACGAGAGACAAGCCAGGGCACTCAAAAGTCTCATGATCATCGGGGACCGAGCAACAATCCATCCTTCATTGTTTTCAGCAAACAAAAAAACACTGATTGTTTAAATCCAAGATGGGGAAAATGAAGAATGGATTGTTGCTCGGACCCCGATGATCATGTAATTTTTGAGTGCCCTGGCCTGTCTCTCGTTGCCTCGTCAGCGATCTCATTTTTATATGAATATTCAGTATTTTAATTATTGTCATTTATATACGATGTGACTAAAATTACCACTCTAAATATTATTTCCTTCATATGAATCTGAAATGCCTATAAACTGCATTAAAAATGAGAATGAGAAAAAAAATTTTCATCGTGAATAATTGATGGAAATTTTTTTAGCTTCTAAGAATTTTAGTTGGCGATATTCAACATACGAAAATGATGCCGTTTGTTTTCTTTCTCTTTTCAAGTCGTTCAGTTTTGAATTACAATTCTAAGAATGTTCTGATTTGATTCTCCTCATCGCCCCCATCTATTTTTCTCTTCTACACTTGCCTAACCAATATTTATATCATATTTTTAAATGTCCTCACTTCATCATTTTCATAATATCTTTTTTTTTCTTTATTACTATATCATTTTTGTCCTAAGATGTAATAAAGCAGTTTCTTTTCTCCGAATCCGTTTCAGTATAGGTTCAAAAAATAAAAACATTAACTACAAAAATATTAATAACTGTATATTCTAGTGGCGGTCACATTAAACATTTATGAACTTTTGTTATTCAAAATGACACTATAGAATATGGTCTTTGAAGTGATTGATCAATCAAAGTTTTAGACTTTTTTGTTTCTTTATATGTGGCATTGGGATATTCTTTTGCAATCACTCAGTATATTCCTAAGTCATGGCAACTATATATTCTGCACTGCTAGCAAAAATATGGGCAGACATGATTGACTAGAGAATTTGAAACTTTTGCTCTCAATTATACTTGAGTTAAAATTGTATTGCTCTTCTAACTCAGTATAGATAGCATCGCGGTTGTAGTTAAGTCAGGAAATTCATTAGATTCCCGTTATATATTATTTGTCACTGGAGTACAGTATAGACAAAATAGGAAAACAAGAACGTACGAGAAAAAAATTCCCCTGTAGAACACAAGATAGAAACAAAGTGAAAAATTGTGAACAACAGCTGAAATCTCGGACAGAAACTGCTCTTTGCCAAAGCTAAAGAAAAAATATATTAAAATCTTTAAAAAATCTAACGTGGCTATATTTTTTTTTACTAGTGCAACTCTGCGTCATTTTCTTTGAATTATTTTTCTATTACAAACTTTGTAGATAATGTAAATTTTATTAAGACCAATTTTGAACTAAAAGAAATAAGTTATAAGCTTATAGGATACCAATCAGTTTTTTATAGGGAAGATTTGTTGCTGACCAGTGCATTTGACGAATCAATCTGAAGTGATATCTACAAGTTGCCGCATACACGATGTTTTATTCGATTCCAATTATAAATTATTATTTGAATATGATATGATTTTGATTTCTATAAATCATAAATTTAATGAAACTGCAACTGTTTATGTTTGCTCTATATTTAATATGGTAATGCGATTTATGTTTACAATAGATTACAGCTTTGTTGTGCAAAGGAATTTAAATATTGCGGAAAATATTTTATAATTTTAGAAGGTGTAATTGTTTTACGAACGTTATATGTACTATACTCTATTCCCAGCCCCACAAAAATAATTTTTATTATAACATTGATTTTGTTAATTTATATTCTTTTAACTGTTTCCTGCTTAAATTGCTTTTTTTTCCTTATTGTCTCTTGACATGGATATTTACTGAAAATTTCATTTATTTCATTCAAAATTTATAACAGATTCTTAAGGAAGGAGAACATTAAAATTTTAAAATATACAGAACAGAATATATTTTATAAGTTAGCCTATTTTGTTGACATAAGCTTGGAATAAATATTTAACGAACGAAGAGAAAACTTTTTTCTGTGCATCACTGCTTGAGTCATTTTAACAACACGTATTAAATGCTTGACTTTATTCTCATTAAATTTTAATAATAATAATAATAAGCTGCTCGAAACGACTTGGAAATGTTTGTTCTATATATTCATGAACTAAAGAACAATACAATGCGTCCTTCTAGAATGACTGGACCTAGGGAAGTTTTTATTGCTCTTAACTGATTTTACATGGTCGCTAATTATTGGTTGGTTTATTCAGCTTAATGATCCATTCAGCCACTATCATTATGGAAAGCCGTCGTTAGGGAATCCGGAAATTTTGCCTGTCTAAGCTTTTCAACGTACGAAGAGGGAATTGCCAGCGGAACTCGAATGTTTTACATTGAAAACTGGCGTGATTTTGGAAGATTATATTCTAAAACAATTTTGGTTGGTCGATTTTGAACTTACTATCTCTGGAGATAGGTGTTTACACGCTAAATGGTCATTCAATGGAAAGTTTAATTAATTACGTGAATGAAAGTTGAATGACTTCTTTTTCGTGGTTAGAAGCATTTCTAAAGTGCTCTAATTTTATGAGTTTCATTAAATTCTTTAATAAATTAATTTCCAAAGGCAGTGAGTGTGCCTTTTTTAAAAAAAAAATAGCCTCTCTTCATAAGGAATGAAAACAATTTCTGTTCTCGAAGTATTGTTAAGTGGATGAGTCGTACATAGCAATAGAGAATTAAAAGTGAAACACAATAAAATCTTGAAAACATTCCAAGGAGGAGCTTTAGCAGTGAAGCAGAAATACATTTATTAAAAATAAATTAATACCCCCCCCCCCGCCCCCGAGTAGGGTAAGGAAGTAACATATCCTGCAGTCATCTATTTTTACCCCTTTATCTGCACTTTATACCTCTCCCCAAGTTTTTTAATCAAAAAGTTAATTTTCTCGAACGTAATATGTAGAAAATGTAAAAAAGCTCGTATTTTCTTTCCTTTCTCATCATTTCTGAACGTATGATATATCATATGCCATATGTTGCCATAGTTCTAAAACCAAGTGATGCCACCCCCGCAAATCTGACCCTAATGGAACAACTGGGCCTAAACTTCATAGTAATGTAGATCTTGCCTAGAGGAATCTGGATACTGAATTTCACGCCTTTACATACCTAAATAGCATATAGATATGTTGTCCTCTCTGAATCCCACCCCCGTAATTCGGACCCCAGTGTACCAATCAAAGCCAAGCCTAAATAGTGCATATGGATACGCCCTTAGAAAGCTACATTCCGAATTTCAACATTCTACCTCAAAAATTATGAAGGGAACGGATTGACATTATAGAACCAATAAGTAGCTCCATTCTTCCGCTATTTAATAATAAAGATTATGAGCAATCGTGCGTCGACGAAGCGATTTCAGGTGTGCGCGCCGATGTCAGTACTGCTTAAAAGATGAACAGAAAGTGCCAATGCATTCCTTCTTGACAAATCGATTGTTATATGACATGCCATTATCTTTGTATTCTTTACACTCATTGTTTTAGCACGTGAATTCGACTTGAAAGGGTCCACGAAAAATTCTGAAAAGTTGATATGGCTGAGCTAAGACTTTGATGGTCATACTTCTGAAAACAGAATTTGAAAAAGTTAATCCGTTTTCAAGTTATCGTGCAAACGGCGGACGGCCGGCCGGAAAAACGTACAGACCAAGGGCGCAATCTTATAAGTAGCTTTTATGCTAAAGCTCCTAATAAATTCATCTAAATTTTAATATCCTGACAATCTATAAAACTGACTTATATAAACATAAATAAGAGATTCTTGAAGTAAATAAACAAAAGATTTCGTATAGTTTACATTTCGATCAGATTATAAGTTGTGTGTGAATTATCCACAGATCTTTTTATTGATGGTGGTTATGATTACTTTAAAGAACTCTAAAAAAATTTTAATGTCGCTTTCCCGATTTATACAACCATAAACGTTGAAATAATTAAGAATCTCCTTTTCAAGTTCTTTTGGAGAAATTTTCATTTTTAACTGGAGGATCGTTACCGAACTTCTCTCGTTCTCCAAATCTTTCTTTTGAATATTTGATCTGTAAATTTACATCTTGAAGATTTGAATTGTTAATAGTTTTGATCTTCGCTTGTATTATGCAGCGTTATGAAATTAAGTTTTAAACTTCTAGAGGTTGAAGAAAGTTTTCATCTTCTAAGAGTCTTCCTTGTAAGTTTTCTGATGAAATAGAAATTTTTTAAAGAAAATAAAAAAGAACGAAGAAAAGAAAGAGGAGGATGTAGACGGAGGCGGGGCTGAGAGGGGGGGTGAGAGAAACCACGAAAATTTTAAAATCCTTGGCAAATGTGTGCATGAAGAAGCAAAGATTATTTGAGCAAAGCCTTTCTTTGGTCCCGTGAAGAAGGAAGCCCACAGGTGGTTGTATTCTCACATACTTAACGGGGCTGGGACGTGGCAATCGTTTGGGGACAAGTGAGGCAAGAATGAATCAACTGAGCACATCACTCCTTCTATCCAATTGGCTGAGCATTGTGGGTAAGGAAGAAGAAGATTCGCAGTGAATTTCTTGACGAGGAGGGCTCACCAGATTAGACCCCAATCCCGATCAGATGATTGCATTGGGAATTAAAATAATCGGCTATAATAAACGCGTGAGAACCAATACACTCTGGAGAGTTTTTCCTTTAACTCAGCCTTACCTACATACAACCCACCTCTACAGAACTCATTTATCTCCCAACTGACCAACAAGCGAAAATTTTTACCTCATGTAATGATAGAGTTGTTGGCTGAATGAACAAAGTGGGATTAACGAACACGTCACGTAAAGGCTCCTTAAAACAACAAACAACCTATTGATTTCGACGACCTTTAACAATTAACAAGAAAACTTCTGCCACTGCCATTTTTCCATGCGAGAAACAACTTCTGTGGAATGAATACATTTTAAATGTCAATTCTTGAAAAACGAACATGATGTTCACTAATAATCTCTTATAAGTTGACCAATTAATTTATGTGGACAAATGATGATAAACAAGTTTTGGATTATTTACAATGACTAGCAGATTTATTAATGAAAAAGGGATTCAGATTAATAAATTTATAATGTGCTGAATTTGAGTTATAAACTAATGATAAAGTTCTTGAAAGAAATTAATTCAAATATTATTTCTCATTTTATTTTAAATTAGGATATGTTATAACTTTGGCGGCACCTTTTTACAAATGGAAATTATATGTGACGCGATTTTTGGCCATTATCTAATACAATTCTCACTTTAGTATATTCGATAAATCTGAATCAATAAAGATAATTTTGATGGAGACACACTGAATTGTACATTCTAATTTTTATTATAATATTATTTTTAGACTTAAATTAAGAAATGAAAGTCAACGGAGTTAATATTATCAGTGAAATTTCAGTTTTCATTGTTTAACTGAAAATAAAGCGATTATTATTACAGGTACAATCGAGCGGAACTTTTTAGAGCTCCGAGTCGGAGAAGGTTTATTCTAGAAACGGGGTTGATAGCTTTTCAATTAAAGTTTTATGAAATCAATAATTACATTTAGTTTTCATTGTTTATTATTAAAAATTGCTTTAGGCCATCTCTCGTGCAAAGCTAATCAAGAACATATATCAGCCTCATTTCTTGAATAAACTGCCCCAACTCACGGCTCTTAGAATGTACTTCGTCCATTTAAAATATACTTATAAAATATACTCAGTTCCCATTATTTGTTTACATCTTCGCAAAAGGGTAGAACATTAGACTTTTGCTTTGCACTTCAAGAAAATGTGATTATTTCATTATATGATGTGAGCTGGTCCATTTTGCAAAATCCAATAAAAGTCATTGATGGAACAAATTTTTAATGCAAATAGAACGCGTTTCGGCCACCATGATGTCTTGGTAGTAACAAAGAAAAAGCGTGTAAAATGTTTGACTGAATTTATGATTTCGACACAACTATGAGGATCTAATTGGTTTCCTTTCATCATGTTCTCCATTTTCTTCCCTTTACTCATTCCCTTCCTTCACTCACTCTTTTGATTCATCTCTTCCATTTTACTGCCTTATCCAATAAAATCTCAAGATATTTCAACTCCAACGAAAGATGATCTGGACGTGTCAAGCTAATCTTCCGATTTCAATTTTTAGACATTGATACAAAGTAAAATTGACAATGTCTAATAACAGAGATTGGAACGCCCAGTACATCTATTGTTGGAGAGCATACGGCGTCGATTACAGGTGAAAATGGAAACGACAATACGTACGTGTTTGTCAAACTGTGGAATTTCGAATTTGTTGCCAAATGGATAGGAATGTCTTCTAACAGACGACGGTAGTTATATTTCTTATCTTAAATAAGACTGTGTCTAAAAAGTCATATCGATGCCGACCGCAGCTCCTAAATTGATATGACATAGCAACAATTTCACGTGCCTGGTCTTTTTTTCAACTTTATTGTTTAAAATAATGCTTCATTCTGTTATAAAAAATTAACAATGTCAAGTAGTAAAATGATCAGTCGAATTTTTTAGAGATGCTTAGACCTGCTTCTATAAAGTCCGGTCAATGCTGATCGATCGAAAACGAGTTATACGATACATTCACGATTGCTTATATAGTCCAACAGATAAATCATGAGAGTCGCTCCTCCTGCAATAGATCACGTGGTCATGACGTTGTCTAAGTTCATCAGCCAACTAGTCTTGTTGCACAGGTCTCTTATTTATGTTCATATTTCTTACTTAAAGTGCGCTTTACTAAGCACGTGTTCAAACGACATGTCAAACAACAAAGTATTACGATTCCTCTGAGGAAAATTAATTTCGCATTAATTGCAAAAAGTTCCTTTTAAGGGCGACTAATATAACAGTAATTTATTTAACAGTGATCTCAGTACGAGGCTAACGTTTATCCAGTTTGTTTCCTTGGTAACGCAGTAATTGAAAATTCCCGTGATTCACTGGTTGGAGTATATGTCTGGCACTGCTGATTTTCTATTCTATTGGGATGCTGTGTTTTTGTTGTTTTTTATTAAAGTTGAATTTTAAATAAACCAGTCATGGAAAATTTTTTATTAGATCTCGTAATAGGGTCGCTAGTGATCGGACTTTTTAGACATAATTGGTCTGTTCATACCGCATTCATTCTTATAAGCTTAGTATGACGGACAGGAAAACGTGGCTCTTATTAAAATATAGTTCTCCTTAGTAATGAGCCCAGCTTTAAAATTTTACTAACTTCATGAATTTCATTTTTGATGAAATGTTGTGCTATTTATAAGTGGGATATATAATCATTTCGATGATATTATAGGTAAAGAAAGAAATATAACATTGACATACGTGAAAGTCAAGTATTTATAACATTAATGAATTTGGTAATTTATCATTTGCTTGTAGAAAAGTCTGAGTTTAATAGTGTGGTTAAATCTTGTGAATAGGACCGTTATACAAAATCTCAAATATCTGTGAACATATTATGAGAGAATGCATACTTCGCCAAAACAATGAGATGAATGCTTTAACAGATGGCATCTATGGATGTTTTCGAAATTGGTTCGAATTATGGACTTTATGATAATGATGAATTTTTGTTTTCAACAAGACGGCGCATCTGCACTCAATCACTGAGCTTACGAACGGGATTTTTTGTTTGTAAATCACATGAGGATTTACAAGAATGAAGAGGTCCATATGAGCTCCCCGCATATTCTCCCCGCACCTTTAAACTTTCATGCTCAAGGTTCCTAAAGGGTGTCCTGTATCGCAGACAGCCTAAAGGAGTAAGAATAGGTGCCCATCGATAAGAAATTGAAACTGCATGTGCAGTAATCCCACTGAACATCTTGGCCAGTAGTACTCAAGCAACCATTCTTTATAAGTGTTGGAAGCTAATGGCAACCACTTTGAGCACCAAATTTGATTGTTGTGGTCAAAAAGTGCTTCTGTTCGTATCGTGGTGTCTGAATTAAAATGTTTATAGTTTTGATATTATTTGAAAAAATGGAAGGAAAAATCCAGGTCGCAGAATGTTTCTTGCCGTTTTTTCAAATAATTGCATTTACCTAAAGTTTGGAGAATTAGCTCTTTATTTCTTATGTTTATAGTTTTCTTTTAATCAGATATGTGTTCATTTTTGGCGGACTCTGTACTCGGAATATGTTTGCTTTACTATAGCCTCATCTTCCACACATTACAAAATGTCATTAAAAGTTTTTTAAATAAGCATTTTCTTACTATAAATTTTGCTTCATTGTTGAAATGAAAAGAAAAATTGTAAGCTTTCTATTCAAATAGAGAAATACTGTATTCTTTCGTTATAAAATTTGCTGTTATCCTCTTGTTTCCTACATTTATAGTACGATGTTCGTTTTTTAAAGGCATAGTGCTAAATGTTACACCACTTACACTACTTTAAGGAAGATAAGTGGAATAAAAGATTGAGTTGAAGCTAAAAAACGTGTGAAGGAACAGAAGGAGAAGAAGTGGAAAACAATTTAGAGAGATAAGTAATTGGGCCATTAATGAAGAAGACTGTTGTAGTTACAGCTTAGAAGATAATTGAGAGATAAAGTAAAAAAAAAAAAAGAGAGAGAGAAAGAGCATACTGTTTCGAAAGATGGAAAAAAATTGCCTTTTAAAATGAAGTAGCATTTTTTTTATAAAAGTATGATAGTTTTTTGAAAAGTCTTGTATTGATTTTTTTATATAGCAAAATAAACGCGCCCACCGATCCATTTGAGCGTGAACTGTATCTTGCGTTACAAATTTTTCAATCAATTCTAGGTGTTAATTTATGGACGAGTGCGGAAGAAAAAAAACACTTTAGCTGTGCTAATCAATAAAGAAGTGAAAGGATGAAAAAAAAAACTCTTCAAAGAAGTGAAAAAAAAAATTATTTTTTTTCCCTTCCCTTCGCTCTCTCTCTCTCTCTCTCTCTCTCTCTCTCTCTCTCTCTCTCGTCCATTTTACCTTAAGATCGATTTCATCTGAAGTAGAGCGAACCTTCCAATTAATTCCACTGGTTCGTGACGTGAATTGTCCGCTTATTTCTACAGCAGTCTTGGAATGAGTAATGCAAAATGTCACCTATTAAAGCCATTATAGAAAGTCAAAATCATCTTCAAAAGGCTGCAGGAGACAAAAAAGTTTTCAAGAAGGATTTCTTTATATTAAAATATACAGGCAAAATAAAGTTCCTGCTAAATTATACTTCTAGTAATTACAAAATAGTAATAGAATTGTAATCGTTTAGTTCATCGCAATTTGGTTAGTGAGAATTGACGATTTGACTTAATCAACCAAAAATCCATTAAGATGCTTTTCTTTAGAAGATTGTTGAGAATCAATTAAAGTTGGTTCAATTTTTTCCCATATATCAACAGATCAGATTAAATCTATTTATATATGTTGTATGTATTTTGACTCTGCATAGTATAGAATAAATCAAACCGGTAGGATTATAAAATCGAACATTTGAAATTTTAACCAGCAATTCTGGGAAGTGCTTCATGAATATTTATCTTTACTGGTAAGTCTGTTTTCTTTCTAGAATTATTCCAGTAACTTACAGTATCTTATTTTGTTTTTCATAAGCACCTACTTTTACATTTGCCATTTTATGGTTTATGAAAGGTTGATACCATTTATTCAATTCTTCAGCCATGTTAACATCTGCTTATTTTTTGTTAGACAACTAGAAAAATCTTGAGATACGTACAGGGTGTTGCAGACAACTACATGGCAGTATAACAGGAAGCCTACCCGCTCGATTGCAGGGGCCGGCTCGACATCAAATGATATTTGGGTAATTTTATTTTGTTAAACTTGTTTGTTTGGCAAAGGGCATGACCAATTGAGCCAAGGAGGGGTACGCGATGTACTACTACAGGGTAGGGGATACACAAAAAGTAAACACACTTATGAATGTCCTCCGCAGCTAGAGGGGACCAACACACAAACCAAAAATTCAACAGAGGAGAATAGTAAAAAAGAGCATTTCACACTTTTATTATTATTATGTTTGGTCGTCACGGGCTAACCCGGGTTGCGTCTCGTAGCGGACACTGGGCCAAAGCCACGAGACGCAGTAGACCAGTTTCCTCTACTGCTGACAAATGTTCAAAGAAACTTAGTTATACGGCCCTGTAGTTATCTGCAACACCCTGTACATAAAGCAGCCATGAGTGAATAACGAATTTGATTTGAAATTATGGACATTTAAATTATGTGAACGTATATGATATTTATTCTGTGTGTAGGTGTTCTACATTGACGTTGGGTTTAGCGCCTCTGTAAATCCCGTTGTATAGTAGTTGTCATTGTTGATAATTTCATCTTATTTGACTTTGCTTTTATTTGTTCATACATTTTTTTCTCATATTCTTTATAACGTCTTCTTGGCCCATCAACATATTTGATTTTCCACGCTTTTAATTCAGCTATCAGACTGAATAATCCGGATTATTTTTTTTTAATTTGTAGAGCTTTTAAATCAGCTTCTCTGTGCGAGTTAAACTTCAAGACCTTAAGATGTCTCCATGTATACCAGTGTATACTATCTTCAAGAATAAGCTCTTTATTATATGATCTTTTAAATTTAAGTGTTTTTAAAGTTCTGAATTAGAACGGTATTAATTCGTCTCACAAATAACACCGTTGGGTGCGAACAAAAAAAACGCACCAAAATTTAGTCCGCACATTTGGGTGGGAAGACAGCGAAATTGGGCAAAAAGTGTGCACGTAAGTAGAAATCCGCACATTTCGGTGGTTTTCCGTGGAAGACAGCGAACTTTGGCAAAAAATGGTAGAAGATCAGCCCTTTACTTGCGCCCCTGCAATTCCTAAAGAGTGAATCTCCATGAAAATCTATACATATTTTATTGTGTCTCTAACTCGAATATTCAATCGTGCAAGTGTCCTAAGGAAAGTGCACGTGAAAGCTTTCCACAAAATTATGAAAAATATTGCTAAATGCAAAATTAACATTTTCAGAAAACACACCCACAAAGACTCTTACTGTTGAAAGCCACGTCGATGACAATTTTTAAATTCTGATACACTTGTAACTTTAGCCGCGTTCATAAGTAACAGTTTTTATTCATTGTGTCTGCTTCTTTAGTCTCTTTTCGGACAAAAAGTCTCGCCAATGCTTTCAATTGCTAACCTTTGATTTCATCACTGTCACCATAACTGCGATTTAGAGTTACAAAACTGTCATTTTCTAACTGGATTTCATCAAGGAAGCAAGGAAACATGCGAACGTCTCATCGTGCAGACCAATATCTTCTTCATGAGGCACTATCAGTCGTAACTTTATGTTAACCAGTCTCAGTATATCGACTGGATTGATATACAGTCAACCACGATATACCTTACATGAACCTGCACGCCCTTTACTGGTCCACAGTGTGTAACTTGGTTGATTTGGGGGGATGCCCCTACCCTCCTAGTCCAGGGGACCATAAGGCAGACATAATGAGGGAAGGATAAACCTCTATAGAGAAACCTTACGAAACAACGACAGTGAATACTGTCGGGTGTAATCTTATGTGTAACTGCGGAGTTTTGCAGAAATTGACCATAGAATTCAGAGCTAATTAAATGATCTATAACTGAATTTTGGTGCATATATTTTAGTTCGAATCGAAGGTGTTCACTTTAGTTGTAAATAAGGTGGATGATAAATTTTTTGTACAAAATACATTGTACAAAAAATATTGTTATAATAAATGTTCAAACACATGTTCTTCTTGGTCTATGAATAATTTGTATTTGTTCTGCCTTTACTTTAAATCTAAACACACCACATTTTCACTGCCTCTATCTCCTAAACGGTTGGATCAAAATATTGAAAAAACACCAAGAATAAAATATTTCTCAAATGTTGTGTACAATCTGAAAATATCATTAAAATTGGGGTTTCCACTGCACATTTCAAAGTTGACTAAAATATTCGAAAATGGCGTCGATTTTTATTTTGGAAATGGAATACCCATAAAAACATCTCACATAAAAGTACAATAATTCTTCCATTGAAAATACTCCGTCAGATTTGTATTTTAGAAGTTGGCTATTGGTTCACTTTAGGCAAGACACCCTGTATAGTTTGTTTTAATATTCAAGTGGCCATATGTATTGTAGGTTTTTAATAATATTATATATTCGTATTTATCTCAAAATATTTGTTGTAAATTATTGTTTTTATATGCTTCTTAAATATTCTTTTAGAAAGTTTTAAAAATAATGAAAGGGAAGTTAAATTTGTAATATGTTAAAACATTCCTAAAAATAAATCAGACGACAAACAAATGGCTCTGTCCTTATGGGGGCAAACGTTTATTAACATGTAAATTAAAATTTCTTAGAAAACGGGATTTAATTAGGCGCTCTTTACTTAAGCGCTTTGAGAAACTGGTAATTATCTTTCCTCACTTCAATTTCTTCCAAGTCCGCATTTAAAGGGAAAAAAGATGCGAGCAACGAGTTCTCTCTCGAATGAATTCGCAGTTTCCCTTCCATCCATCATCGAACACGTTGGTTTCAAATTCCATGGTGTCCAATCTAGAGGAATCAAAGCAAACACGTTTCCTTCCTTTTTTCTTTCCCTCTTACTCATTTAATCTGAATACGTTGAATGACTCCTCTTTTTTTTTTTAATTCGATGGAAGAAACGATTGAATCCTCTTCCAAAGTGGGTTGTTTGGTGGAGAAGGAGGGAATTGGTCATCGGAAAAGCCGTCGAGGGTGACGAAAAGTGGAGGCAGCAGTCAAAAGGGCCAGCAACAACAAAATGAAAGGCAGCGACAGCCAGGTTGATCAATATTGCGTACTCCGCATCATTACACCTTGCCCTAATCTGGTTAAAACCTGGGGATGCTGGGAAATGTCCACCTATAAAGCGAGTGAGAGAGGTACGACGAGGGGGCGGAGAGTGCTCAGACCAATTAGGTGCGCTGTCGGTCACCATGTGCTGATTACGTCCACCGCGGCATTCCATTAGGCTTGATTCATGACGACGGTTCCCCCCGTCCTATTTTCCACCGTTTCGTCCCCAGCCCTTCTTTTCCTACTGCCCTCCCCCAAGACCACTTTGGTGGAGAGATAAATCGGGATCGCTAAACCTCACGAGCCCTGATCTCGTTCCTAAAGCGTTGTCACCACACTTTTAACAAGATATAAGTGCGCAGAGAATGGAGAAGGAAAACGGATTAACCCCGATGATTTTAGAGCGCTTTAAAAAACACATTAGAAAAAAGACAAAGCGAATTGTGGCCGACGATAAATGTTCTGCCATACACTGAAATCGCTTGCAACAGTAGTGAATATCTTGTATCAAGAATTTTGAACTCAAATCAAAAAGATTATTTCATTGATTATATAGATTTTTTACATAGAATAAGAACTTTAATATTATTTTTAAGAAGGTGCAGTTCAAATGTTAATAGAAAAACCAAACGCGACTAATTTTCTATGTCACTAATGCCATGCAGTATATTTTTAATTTCAAAACATCTATATTAAAGTGGTAATGACAGTTTTCGTACATTTGAATTATTTATGAATATTTAAAAGTATTTAATCCAGGATTGGATGGAATTTTACGATGGTTTGATTTGACACATCTTTATGTATCGATATGTCATGTTTTTCAACGTGCTGGTGTCATTAGTATGTCGGCTTGTCTCAAATGCTTGCATTTAATATACCTGACTGTGGCTTTAAACCGTTATAAATATGTCGGTATGTCATTTATAAATTAAATTTGTGTTGATACTCTCTAGACTGCATCAGTATTCACACGAATATAGAATTTAGTGCAATTTGTTGAGCATGGTTATTTCCGCAGTTTTAAAACTTTGCACATTCACGATTAATGTATAAATCTTGGCAAGAAAAAGTCAATGAGATTATTATTATTATTATTATTATTATTATTATTATTATTATTATTAAGTAAAACACTCCTAAAGGAGTAAGTAAGAATACACTGAGCTACCATTTTATTAGGTACACCTCATAAAATATGCAATTGAATGACTGCCTGATTTGCATGTCACATCATCACAAATCACAGTATAAATATTTTTCTACTTTCAGTTAAGCGTGAATCCATAGCAAAATAGGGAAAACCAGTGATCTGACTGACTTCCAGCGTGGCGTAGTGATAAGTGCAAGACGGGCTTGAATGAGCATTTCAAAAACGGCTACTCTCCTGAACTTTACACGTACTACAGTTTCAAGAGTTTATCGATATTGCGTCAAGGAACAAAAAACATGTATCTTTATCGTGACCCCTGTGGACGGAAAACCGTTGTTGGTGAAGAGGCCAGAGTAGAATGCCAAGACTTGTATGCGAAAACAGAAAGACAACAATCGCACAAATTACTGCTCATTACAACTTGGGTAGCCAGAAAACCCTCTCAGAACGGACTACTAATCGCACCTTGGCTCAAATGGGTTACCAAATCCAAGAAGAACAAGAAAGCGCGGTATAGTAGCATAAGGAATGGACTATTGAGGATTGGAAAAAGTTTCCTGGTCAGACGAATCTAGGTCCCTGATGAATCATATTGATGGAAGGCTTAGAATATGGCGAAAACAACATAAAGCTATAGACCCCTCAAGTCTGGTGCGGACTTTGTAGGGTGGTGGAGGCGTGAAAATGGTGTGGAGAATGTTTTCTTGGAATAAATTGGGTTCTCTAATATCCGTAGACGGTAGTTTGAACGCCAAAACTTACATAAATATGCTTTATCGGCGCGCAGATGGCTTCTTCCAGCAGGATAATGCACCAGCGCACAGGGCCAGAATCATTACCGTGATTTCTCCTTGATCCAATGGCCGGTTTAATCGCCAGATCTCAACCCCATTGAATAACTTTGGGTTGAGCTGGAAAGGACCGTTCGCTCCTTGCGTACACCTCCATCATATCTCCGGGAATTGCCTGAAGTTCTCATGTCTGCATGGGAAAATATTCCTGTTGAACGTTTTCAGCATCTCGTTGAATCCATGCCAAAAACGAATACAGGTTTGGACGGTTAATGGAGGTTCAACACGCTACTAGATAGGCGTACTTACAAAAGTGACAGCTCAGTATAAATATCATATATGTAAATAGTAAATAACTTACATTGGCGAAAATCTTAGTCATTTGTTGATAAACTTTCTTATCTGTAGCTGTTCAAGATACTTACAACTGGATGTATCTTATTTATTAATGTAATAAATAAAATTACCTTACAGAAACGAGAATGTGTAGTTCAGAATATTATTTTAGATGTTAACGGTTGATAATGTTAATCTTATGAAATTTACATATTAATTCTGATAACAACAAAAATATTAAAAATCACATTATAAAAGTAAACTATGCGACGTATAGCCCAGCAAAAGTGATAGACATCGAATTTGACGATTATAGAGAAATTTTGCTTTCTATAGTTTACAGGGAAGACTTTAAAACATTCCTAGTTAATCTCAGATTTAGTCCTGAAATAAAAGCTAAAAAAATACGAATCAAACTTTAATTTGATATGATTATATGAGGAATGACTAGTAAATTTAAAAAAAAACCTTTTATTATACGAATAGGATTAAAAATTTAATCTAGCTCTTAAAAGACTTATGAATTCCATCCTGGAAGTAACGTTTTTTGTCTCGTGTGCATCCGTTCTTGCGCCCCTTCAAGAAAAATTCTGTCCACGCAGCTCTTCTTTCAACAGATCAGTAAGATGAAAGTCGCTAGGAACCATATTAGAAATGCATGGTGGGTGCTTCAACTGCTCAAACTAGATCCTGAATGTACTGAATCGTTCTCCCGATCATGTGAAGACGAGCATTATCTTAAGCAAAAACGCGAGTAAAACTTAACTCATTTGCAATATCATCACAATTGTACTCGATAGTCAAAGTGGAAGGCCCATCTGAACGCTCTTCATCGCACAGATGTAGCCATTTTTAAAACGATCTTTTATAAACCGTGTTTCGTCTTAATTATCACCATTTTGTTAGTGTATTTTGCAAATCTCTGCCGCTTTCATCCCTTCTGAGTGAAGAACACACTTCACTTATCTCCATTCTTCTTTATTCCACTATGATAACGGAACAACACTTACTGAGTGTCATGAAGTCTACATCAAATAGAACTAAATAATAAATAACCATTCTGAAATCACACTTACGTTTTGATTATGATTAATTACCTAATTGGAAAACCAAAAGTGCTCCTTTACTTTTTGACCTCCCCCTCGTAGTCATAAAGTACTAAATCTATAAGCTTGGATTGTGCTTACTTCTTGATATTAGCTACGGATAATGATATTAAGCTTTTTTTCTATTTTCTGCAAACATTTAGCGTCATTTCGATCAAATCATTTTATTCAGATGTAGAGACATCACTGATCCCCGGTTCAAAACAAGTGACTGGTATATTTTTAGTCGTATATTTCTAAAAAAAATCCATTGAGCTTCGAAATACCCATCAGATAGTTCTTGTCTCTTTTCTCTTTATACTTTCCTTCTCAAGTTTCCGAAGCCATGCTTTGAAAGATCATATTCCAGTTAATGGACATCGGATTTAAAATACGTTTCAATGTTACTTTATACCTTAATTCTCGAATAATATTTTGTATGGAAAATTGTAAAGGAAAAAAAATGTAGTTTCCATTTATCTCTAGTACTGCAACTTCAGAAAACTGTTTACAATATGACGCATGTTTTTCGACTTATCGAAGAAAATGGGAAATTTGTTTTCGATAGACTGGCGACCCGCTTATCCGTTCTGGAGCTTTTTTTGGTCTCAAGTTAAAATTTTGATCGAAATCGTTTCAGCCATTTAGCCAGTGCATTGAGAGGGACGACAGAGGCAAATAGGCAGATAGACTTTTGAAGATGACCTAAGATTTAGAAAAGAAAAAATAAACAACTCAAGCAACCGAAATGCCCAGGAACGATAGGATTTTAAGGAACTCGAGGATAAAAAGGAAAACATTTGTTTTCTAAAGAAGCCTTTTGTTGTTAAGGTTAGATGAGGTTGCTAAGGAACCCTTTGTTTGCCCAGGCAACGGATACTTCTAACGGGAAATGTGTAAGTTCAAAATGAATAGAAGTACTCGAAAGGTTAAATGGAAAGAGTAGTATTCTCTATATATTCGAACAAAAGATAATAATAATAATAATAATAATAATAATAATAATAATAATAATAATAATGTAACAACAACAGGGATTACCCCACCAGATGAGCCGGAGGGGAAAGCCCCATGTTGCCCCCCAACAGGCCAAGGCTCAAAACGGAGTTAATGAAAATACATATAAAAGAAACAAACTATGGAAAAACTGTAAATTAACAAAAGAAAAATATTAATATAGAACAACAAGAAGGTAATAATGAAATCTTGAATCTAAGACAAAAGACAGAATAAATAAAAACTACCTCAAATCTAGGACGAACAAGAAAAATAATAAAAATAATTTTTTTTTTATATGATAGTCGTTCAATGATGTTGCACTCGCCTCCGCACGGATTTGCAATGCACGTGCTACGTATACATTGGGGTCGTCTGTGTCATGGAAGCGAAGAACTGAAAGGCGTCGCGTAACTTCCGACTGAGTCACGGAATAATAATAATAATAATAATAATAATAATAATAATAATAATAATAATAATAATACCTTAGGTATAATAGCAAATAATAGTAGTAATTGACAAACCAGAGAAAACTAGAAGCTACGCACCCATGCTGTCCCTCGAAGGACAAAAGTCCAGAGCGTGAAATAAGAAAAAGTTAGTGAAACAAAAGAAAAGAGAGAGACAATAAAAAAAGTAATACTAAAATAATTCAACGAATAATCTACTCGCTTTGTCAATGAAAATATCTATATTGGTAATTGTCAATATACAGGGTGGTCATAAATTATTAAGTACATTTTGACAGTGAATATTTTAAGTAATCATAAACATTACTTCTTGTGAACATCATTGAAAAGTACAACTCAAACAGTTTGTCAGGTGTCACTATCACCACCAGGCGGCAGCACTGTTTGGCGTAGGAACACAAAACGCGAAAATGGCGACCGTGCAGCAGAAAGCAATGTGCGTTCTTTGGTTTCATGAGCAGAAATCCGTGATAGCAGTTCAACGGCAATTCCGCTTGGAATATGGACAAGCTGCTCCTGGAAAGGATTCCATAAAGGACCGCGTGTATTCCAGCAAAGTGCGTGATCTTGATGAATTGAAGGAAAGGATTGTGGCCGTCATTGCAACAGTGACACCGAAATGCTGCGGAATACATGGCGTGAAATCGAATATCGAATGGATATTCTGCGAGTCACTGCAGGAGCACACGTGGAAGTGCTGTAACTTCGGAATATTACGGAAAAAAACTGTGTGAGTTGTACTTTTCAATGATGTTCACAAGAAGTGTGTACATTTCTTGGTTAATAAAATATTCACTGTCAAAATGTGCTTAATAATTTATGACCACCCTGTATATCTATATTTATATTGTAAATGTCAATCAGTTTAAAAGCAGGGTCTACATCAAGTAAGTTCGTTCGACTTTTACTCATAAAAGCTGAAACTTGAGAGTTCTTCTTATAAGAGTCCTTTGATTTAATATTAAAAGTCCTTTATTTTGTAAGAATTCCTATTTAATGAAATGAGCATTCTGTGTAAGGGTCATTTTTTTTCTTCATAACCCGTTACTAAAATGTCTCGTACTGTTAAGCGAGCTATTAGCTACTAGCTATTGACAACAATTTGCCTAACAGAAATTAATTATTGATAATGTAAGGCGTAAGTAATTACATGGTAAATCTTAGCATTGCAAGATTCCAATGGTACCATAATGGTATCATTAAAATAAGTACCACTGAACCAGTTTCGACTGTTATTAATTACTCGTTACAGTCATCTACATGTCATTACAGGTTTATTGTTATATTACTTTGTATATCTTAACATTGAAAGTTTCCAATGGTACCAATTGGCATGCAAGTAAAGCAATTTTGGCAATCTTTATTTTTACTTTATATTCGTTCATGACACGTCACATCACAAATTTGTTTATATTTATAATTTACAATTATTTTATATTTCAAATTGTTTGATATACTCAGTCGAATCACATTAATGTGACCATCTGTCAATAACTAGAATAACCACCTTTCGCGGCGCAGAGAACTGCGAGACGGGCAGGAAGTGAGTCAATAAGGTTCTGAAAGGTATTGACAGAGATGTGAAGTCATGTCGACTCCAGTTCTGTGGCGAAATGCCGTAGGTTGCGCGGTGGAGGATCCATGGCGTGAACAACCCGATTGAGATAGTTCCACAGATGCTCTACGGGGTTTAAATCCTGGGACTTTGGGGGCCAGGGAAATACCGTAAACGCACCCTCGTGCTCTTCGAGCCACGCACGGACACTGCGCACTGTATAGCGTATCACATTGTCCTATGGAAGATGCCATCGTGCTGAGAAAACACAATCTGCATGTTCATGGTCCGAAAGGACAGATGCGTACTTCCATTGATCCATGGTGCCGTCCATAATGATGAGTGCACCCACGGAATGCCATGAAAACATTCCCCAGACCATAACGCTGCCTCCTCCGGCCTGGACCCTTGCGGCACGTGTTGCAGGGTGTTTGCTTTCTGACGCTGAACGTCATACACGCCATCGCCCATCTGTCCGATGGAGCATAAACCGTGATTCATCGGAAAAGGCCACTTTTCTCCACTCTGTTGCAGTCCAGTTGCGGTACTGGCGTGCAAATGTCAGTCTTTGTCGCCGGTGAACAGCCGTCAGCATTGGTGCATGAACCAGCCGTCTGCTGCGGAGCCCCGTACGGTTGCACGTTTGTTGGCTTGTAGCCGTCGTTCACCTCTGTCATCTATGGCTCTTGGTGCCTCACACTTGGCGCGTTGCTGTTTTTGGGTATTGCCATTCTGCCATGCACGGTACACTTTCATCACGGCGGCATGCGAACAGTTCACAAAACTAACCGTTTCGGAAATACTGGCCCCCTTGGCTCGGAAGCCGATGATCATTCCCTTTTGGAGCTCGGATAAATCGCCAATGACTCCAACAATTGTTTTCTCCCTCTGACACCCTTTTTATACCTCCCACCTCTGATACTGGTACGTACTTTCTGGACGTAACCATTTTCCGCTGATGTTGAGAGTGGTCACATTAATGTGAATAGATTATGTAGTACATGCCTTATCTTAACATTGACAGTTTCCAATGGTTCCATAAAGATACCATTAAACACGTATCATTGAACCAATTTTGACTGATTTTGACTACCCGTGCTAATGACGTCTAAACGATAGTAACAAATAGATAATTATACGAATAATGCCACCAACTCTGCGTCATCCTCCTATGATGAAAATTTTATTGAAATTCGAAACGTAAAGACGATTTGGTTAACTAAAAAGAAAAAAAATATATTAAAATTGTTTAGGAAGCGCATGTTATTTTTTGTGGGTCTAAAATTAAAATCGATAGTGCCACACTGTCAAATAAATCCATACAAATCCTATTCTCTGACAATGACTTCGCTATAAAATTCATATATATCTTCAAACTCAAAGCATGTGATGTTTCACGTTACAAAACAGCTGTCAGGATTCTTTTTAAAAAGTTTTTTATTGTCATTTATTTTTTCTTCAGTAGGGCTAATGTTTCTCTTTGCAGAATGTATCATAATTTGTTATGATGTTTCACGACACTAATATCAAAATCTATACGAGTACGCATCCATTAAAGGAAAAAATAGATTAAGAAGAAATTTAGATATAGAAGGGGGGGGGGAAGCTCACGCACAGTTTTATGTTCTCTCACTAGCCTTAATGATTTTACAACGAATCTCTTCAGAAACCAATAAATTTTGGAGATAGCGATATTGTTTTCCGTTACATAACATTTTTCCCTCTTACCATTGCAACAGGACTCCATAAGTGCTATCGATATAATTGAATTCTATTATCAAACCTACACATCTGCCGTTTCGAAATCGATAACAGCAGAGTTACTCATAACAAGATCTTCAACCAATATTTTAACGCTTATTGTGCCTTTGACTGTGTTCTTTCTTTCTTTCTTTTTATCTTCTTCCTTCTCTCTTTTGCCAACCTCAGATTCCCTTCCAATCAATGCATTCCATTCCGAACATGATCTGCGATCGACCGTCTAAATCTACCGATGTCACGTCAAAACACGACTCCGCAGAGTGAAACCGGTGAAGAGTAGCTAGCACAAGCCAAATCGGTATGGGTCTAGATTGAAAACGAGAGGTGCCCTGCTTCTTACCAAAAGAACCCGACATTTCAAAGGAATCGCATCAAAACGACATCGTGAAATCATTCCCTACTTCCGAGAAATATTCTTCCTCCGAAGCAATTGTGTTTCGGAAAGAGCAAATTGCGGATTTACGTTTGGCGAGTGTGGCCTTTGTCATGGGCCGGCACATTCACGGGGAATCAAAGCAAATATTCGTAACGGAATCAAGGGCTCTCTTCCACCCACCCACCTACATATACAGAATCACGCACACACAGATGAGCCTTTGCTTGAACTTTTCCCCTTACGTTAGTAAATGTTACTGAAATAGGCATTTGCTTTCAAGCAAATTCTAAGAAGTTGAAATGAAATGGGTTTTTTTATTATCTGCAGGATCCATAAGAAATGAATTCTATAATAATGAATAACAAATATTATTTTGATTGATTGAAAATATAATTGATTCTTGAAGTTCGGTAATGCAAAACTGGCTTTGTGATGCAATGGTTTCACGCCGAATACAGTATATATAATCCTGTGCCTTTGCGGAACTTGAAAGAAATTCAGTTTTAATTGTCTTTTCTCATATAAAAACATTAATCGTTTCACATTCTCATATAGTTGTCGGGCAAAAAAAAGACCTGATATATCTGCCATTTAGAATATCAATTACCTGAAAGCAGTGATATTCTGAAATTTTAGGATAAAAAGTGGAAGTATCTTCATTAAAGTTACGACTGAACAAATTAGATTCTTACCGATTTGCTTTACTAATCTACAACAAAAATTTTTTACACTATTTAATGGAATTAAGTACGTGACTTTCTGTAGGGTTCACATGTTTAGCATGAAGTAATTACAGAACAGCGTGTAAGGTATTACCGTAGGGGAAAGTCTCAAATTTTACATCGATGCTTGATGTTTATGCATTGTTATCTCAGTCCCGGACGCAGTTGTTGCAAAATAGCATTTGTAGTGTACCGTGATATGTTACAGTAGCTTCTAATCCCGCATTTGGATGAAGATTTGAGCGACTAAATGCTCCAACAGTTGGTAGACCAACCTGGTGACGACCTTATCTGAATGATAAACGCCATAGTTCAAGTTCAGCCAATCACGTTACTCATTAGCCTTTAATTGTTGTGTGTGTATGTGTGTGTGTTGGTTAGCACGCACTTACATGTTCTGAAACACTCTGCTCAGTATGGCTGGTGAGATTTGCAGAACTTCAGTGGTGATTTCCTCCTTCAGCTCAGGCAAATTATGCGGATTGTTTACATACCTTTTAAGGCACTCCAAAGGAAGAGATCGAGGTTCGGCGAACATGCAGACCAGATGCCATGCGAGATGATTCGATCAGCAAAGACGTCCTGCAGAAAGTGCATTGACGTGCGCGCTATACACGTTTCCATGCATTAATAAAAAATCGCAACGTTTGTGTTTTTCAAAATAAACCGCGAAGACGAGAAAATTTGAGTGTGTATAGCCATAGAAAAACTCCATTGTTACGCCATAGTTAGAGCGGTGTTTGTATGAATGCGCTTGACGGAACTTCTTTCTTCCACCACTCAACAATACGCACGAAACACTTCACATGAAAGCAATGGAACTACTTGCTACGAACCAGCGGCAGACGACATTGAATGGATTCTGAAACTTCTAAACAAACTTTAAAAAAAAATTATTAAAATTACCTAATTGCAACCAGTGAAAACGATTTCCCGTCCTCTGCTATCATTTTATTTTTCTTAAATAAAATACTTATTCACTATTTTAATAAATGAACTTACAATTAGAGAACTAGAGTTATCTATATAGCAATTTAAATATCGATTTGTTGGATAACGGTACATGTATAATTAAATCCGTTTACATAAATTATTATCAATTTATTGTAATCGGCCTCGGTGCCTTAGCGGTTGAGTGATCGCCTCTGATGCCCGAGGGTGCAGGTTCGATCCCGGTCGAGGACGACGAAGATCTTTCAGGGGGGGAGGGGGGGAATCCTGAGATCACGCACTTCCTTCGGCAGGATTTGGTTTGGTTTGTTTTGTATTAACGTCCTTTTCAACTGCCATGGTCATTTCAGGACGGCGTTATAGGGGCCGCAAATTTTGCCTCGCAAGGGTTCTTTAACGTGCAGCCGGCAAACGACTACACGGGACCAACGGCTTTACTTCCCTTCCGAAGGAAGTGCGTGATCTCAGGATTTTCCCCCTGAAAAAATCCTCGTCGTCCTCGGCCGGGGTCGAACCCGCATCCTCGGGCATCAGAGGCGATCACGCAACCCCAGAGCCACCGAGGCCTTCGGCAGGGAAGTAAAACCGTTGATCCCGTGTAGTCGTTTGCCGGCTACACGTAAAAGAACTCTTGCAAGGCAAAATTTGTGGCCCCTATAACGCCGTACTGATATGACCATAGTAGTAGTTGAAAGGGACATTAATACCAACCGATCAATTCATTGTGACATTTCTCTAGAATATCACAAAACGATAATTAAATATGGTTAAATTAAACACCAGTACTATTAAATAAACTTCATATAATTTAAGCAATGATTGGGAGGTCTTAACTACATAATATAAAAATTGCTTTTAATCATTGTTTAATGATAACTATTCAAATTAATTATTTATTAAAGTTTAAAATGTTGAGGTGAAAATCAGATAAAGAAATCAATTAAATTAAAATTATTTCAGCGATTTTTGTTACCAATCCTATAGAATGAATCAGAAATCTGCCCACTACACTGTCTTTTGCGCCATCTGGCGAGTAAAGAAAAAATAGGACCAAACTTTGCTCGTAGCCCACGTGAAAGACAGACCCTGGTGCAGAAAAGTCACCTGACCATCTTAATCCAAGCAACAATCCAGTCTTCATTGTTTCCAACAAACGAAAAATTGCTGATTGTTAAAATCCAAGATGGAAACAATGAAGGTTACATTTTTATTCGGACTAAGATGATCATGTGACTTTTCCGCGCCAGGGCCTGTCTTTCTTGTGGGCTACGACTTTGCTATAGTGACGTCACGCGACTTTCCATCCTATATAGAAAAAGCCTTGCATCCGCTACCGCCGTCACCACTGCGCAACGCCAACGCTTCCAAGGTATGGTTCCGCGCAAACAAGGAGTTCCCTGTACAGGTTCGGATAGTTCCCTTATACATGTAAGTTGAAGGTAGAGGCTTGTGTTGCTTCCCATACCAGCATCAAGTCGCTTTATTGTTCTCTTAAAAAAGCACGGTCTAAAATATCTCTGGACATCATTCATGCCGCTATTGGTGTTCTTCCATATAGACTTAGGGCCTGTGTAAAAGCGAATGGCTGGTACTTTGCATAATACGTCCAAACATTAATCTAATTGTTATGTGGTACAAGGAGAAAAGTCTGCGTATGAACAAAGGAGACAAGAATGTTAATGCGAAAAATAGCAGAGAGACGAATAAAACAAAGCTATTTAATGAAATGATAACGCAAAATACATAAAAAAAAGTGATCAACAATCATCGCTATACAGGGTAAGCAAGAAGTCTTTCCTTGATAAAGAAAATTGATAAATAAACATTATGTCAGATAGATACATACGATTTTTTTATGTTATGATTTTTATCTCAAAAGTTTACTTCACATTGTTATACATTTCAACATGTGCACCTGTCATAACTCTGAGAACACCTGACGATATTCAGTTTCTCGCCACGTATTCGCCAGCATGTCTTCTATCAACATCAATATCACATCTATTATTCTTGTCTTTAAAGTGTTCACATCTGGGACCAGTGCAGTAAACGCTTTACCCTTAACATATCCCCACAGGAAAAAAAGTCCAAGGGTGTTATGATCGGAGAACGTGGGGGCCATGTTGTAGGACCATGTCTTTCAAATCATCGGTTGGGAAACGATGAATCCAGGAATCTATGAACATAATGCCCATTTGCGGAGCAGCGTCCTGTTGATAAATTACCCATACTCATTTCTAAATCTCCTCTGCACGCTAATCGGTGATTTAGTCATATGAAACCACAGAATGCTCTTTGGTTCATGAATGAAAGAGCTTTCTCTTTCGTAGACGCCATTTTCAATATGACCAATGTTTAGAGGCACCTACATTATTTCGGCTCCTACCATGCCAGCAGTTTAAAACCTCAGTGCCTTTTAGTGTTTGAAGACAGAAACCTCTTTGATACGCATATTAAATTATTTTTTTTAAATAATATCGGTATTAACGAATGTGTATTTATTTATGCCCTAAAACGAAACCGCTGTATGCATTAAATACCAGATTAATGTTAAATAAATATAAATAGACGTAATTATAATACTTGTTATTCTTTTATTAAGGAGTGTGGCCGAAATTCAATTATAAGAATATTCTTTATTCGCCTTTGTTATTAAAATGTTAATAATCGTTGCTGAACAGTCATATATCTCTTTGTTGGATTAGAATCATGAATATCCAAGTCTTTATTGAATATTCAAGTCTTTTAAAAAATATAAACTAGTATAAAGATGGCTATCTTTAATATAAAACTATAGCTATAAAAATAGCTAACAAATCAAATACTTAATAACAAACTTTTTTAAATTGTATCGTACTTTTAAAGTTAAATTTTTTCTCCGTGAGTGACATCGACAGCAGGCGTAAAAATAAATTTGGGGAAAAATTATTTTTATAAAATTGACTATTTTAGCTTGTCACCTGTCAAAATCGGTTGCCATTACTTTATTATTTGCCTTCTTGGTAATCAAGGTCAAAATGAAACATTCAGCAAGTGTCACGTTTCCAAGACGGTTGCCATGGCCACCGCAGCTTGTTACTTGTTCCATGACCCGTGTGAATGCAATTGTCAGTTTATAATTCAATACCGAAAATTTCATTTTTCGCTAAGAATGAAAGGGAGAAATGTATTGTCTCGCATTTCCAATAAGGACGGGGAAAACCGGTTTGAATTCTATTTTCACCTTTTGCGTTGTAGTAGATCACGTTGAAATTAAATATACCACTTCTGACAGAGATTAATCGAACTAGATCCATCAAATATCCGGAGAGATTAACTCCTAACCTCATATATCATGCAAATGTCGTCAGCCATAAATATTCTGCTTTTTTGATAGACATCATGCTTGGCTTCAATAGAGAAAACATTTGTATCGTTATCTGGAGCTTATCCACAACCCAGGCGGGGTATACTACAATTAGAATATTCGTATAGCTAAATCGTAAGTCTATAAAAATTTAGAAAATTTGGTAGAAGTTCTGTTTACTTCACTTTTCAACAGTAGTTCATAAAATAAATAAAAATTCATGAGACAGATATTATCGATTAAGAGGAAAACATATCAAAAAGGGTGCTAGAATTACTTCCTAGATAGCAATAACAACCGCTGATTAATCGGTCTATCAGAATTTTACGGAGTTCGTTGAATGACTTCATTATGTGGAACTGACACATGGCTACCTCCAGCAAGATGGGTCGGTCTAATGGGAGTGTATACGTCACGTGAGTCGGTCGCAACAAACTGAGAGGTTTTTATTTCAGGACCGCGCCATTTCCAAAAATCTAAGGGTACCAAGACTGCCTAATCTTCCAAGCCCAGTTTATTTTTGTTACGGTAACAAAACCTAAAAATAGTGATGGAACAACATTGAGGCGTGCTACAGAATGCATGCAGTACGATTGGATAAGTATCTCACAGCAAAAGGATATTCATGTTTTTTGATGGGAAATTTTTATTAATTTTTTTCTAATCGTTTATGGGATATTAATAAAGTTCAAGGTTCAGATTTACAAGAATCATCCTGTATTCCTGTACTCTTTAAAACAGTTCTGCTTTGATTATTCGGGTTATGAAACTAAGGTCATTGAACACATCTACTTTAAGTAAGTCGAATTTCTAAGCAATTTGCGCCCATTCACGCAAAAGTTATCTTTCCACATATCCCAAAAAATTAATACTTAGAATAAATCTCTCAAAAAGCCGGAGAAGAAATCGAATCGAATTATAGTGAAACCTCCAAATAGCGGACACCATTGGGACCATGAATTTTGTCCGCTAAATAGAGGTGTCCTTTATTTAGAGGGAAAACAAGAGTTCCTATCAAAGGGACCGGAACATGTTAAACTGTCCCTTAATTAGAAGTGTCCTCTATTAGGAGGTTTCCGCTATGGGAGGTTTCACTCTATAAGGAAAATATTAGTTCTTGGGTTGGAGAATTTAGAAATCCCAGAATAGAGTTAAAATTTTTGTCACTAAACTCAGTCACTTCTGCATACAACTTTTGTATCTATTAATTTTATTACAGAATGCCAATGCACGGCTAACATAACCTATTCTATAAACTATATTTGAATACAGTGTTTCTCTTCGAATAATCAAAACTTAATGTAGTTTCTATTATACAAATATTTACGCATTTCTAAAAAACAAACAAACGGGATAATGATGAAAATGATAAAACCATCGAAATGTTTATATTTTATCACTTATCAACTTTGAAATATTAATATTCATCTGACTTACAAATATAAAAGGTACATACGCATAAAAAATTTTCAACGTTAAAATTATATTGAAAAATTATCCAAATTGATGTCCAAATAATAATTCTTAATTTAAATTATTATTATTTCAAACTGTTGATTATTTAAAGAACTGAAGATAGGGGAAGGCTCTTCCTGAAAACGTTATTTTTATTTTAAAAACATCATCGTCTATACTTCAACTCCAAACATCAGTAAAAAAAAAAATTCCCTTCTTACCTAAGAATTTCAACTTAAAAAATTTTTTTCCAAAAAAATTGGGATCCTCAGTGATTATCAATAAGAAATCTACACGTCAATTTGGATATCAATTTGGACATCATCTAGACCTCAAAATTTTGGACTTTTCATCATTATTATTAGTATATTAATTTTAATTTTATTTATTTAATTTTACATTAAATTAAAAGAAGTCATCTGTTTATATCGCATGTTCTTTCAAATTGCAGAATAATATTGAAGGACCTATGGAAGATAAAGAATAGTTAAGGAAGGAAAGAACAGTCAAATGAAATAGGAAAAATGTTGGAAGTTTTCGCCTGGGAGGCATTTTTTAATAAGCGATATTCAGAACTTAATTTAGAACGCACAATGATATGACCTTCAAGATTAAAAAGAAAAACCAAAAGAGAAAAAGAAAGGATAGAAAGAGAGAGGAAATGAAAATGAAAATGGCAGAGAAAAAAAAAGAGAAAGAAGAAGGCGAATCGCTTATTTTGATGGATGTATACGAAATGAATAGTGGATGAAATATATGTGAAATGCAAATGTATCCCAATTCTGCGGAATTAAATCCTCCATTTCATTCGAGCAATAAATCAGCTGTTTTTCGCTGTGCCATCAGGCATTGGAATACAATTATGTAGTTTGAGATTAAAAAAATAAAAATGAAACCTAGAGAGAGGAGAGAGAGAGAGAGAGAGAGAAAAAAAGAGAAAGGTCGACCTTAATTTTTTTTGGAATTTCGGAAAATGGGAAAATTTTAAATTTTTAATAATCCGAGCAATTTTTCCGCCGATGAGCGTTGTTAGTTCTTCCTTGGGCAATTCTAAATTTTGAAACAAAAAAATTAAGGAAAATGAATTTAGCTATGATAAAACTGTTTACCTATTTCCTTAAGTAAAAAGAGTCGTTTTAAAATTAAACCGACCCCTGAATGAAATTAAAATTTCCAATCTTTAAATTTGTGTTTGATTTAAAGAATTTTACAGTAAAAGAAAATTTTATTTCTCTGTATATATGTTTATTTAAGATAATATAAGATATGGAACCTTTATAGGAAATGAAGAGGACGCGAAGAAATGAAAAGATGATGGATAGAAGAGACTAAAATTAAAGAATTAAGTTCTTTTTTAAATTTTTACATATCTTCTATTTTGGTTTAATGTTCATAAAGATCCTAAAAAATTAAAAGGAATTAATTTACAATTCGAAATACAGTAGAAGCAAAAGTTTTAGAAAAACTAGTTTTCATTAGATAATTAAATATCGAGAATAGTTAATTAACTAGAACAAAGGACCAGATCATTATATGTTATGCTACTAGTGATTAGAAGGATGTTCACAAATTGTTTTATTTATCAGATAATTATTTGCTACAAAAAGTGAAAAACAATAATTTGATGGACAAAGTTTCAAGACACATCATTTCTGTTTTCTCCATCCATTTTAAAAGACATATTCCAATCACAAGCCATTCATATTACTATTAAGTATTGTGTTCAAAATGTGGCTGGTTATTTCTAATGCATACACTATTTCACAATGGCTAAAAATGGACCAAATCCAAATCTATCTGTCAGAAAGATTATTATTGACATAGATGAAACATCCAGTTTCAGTAATTATTGTTAGTTCTAAGGTATCAAAATGACGCTATTAAAAATCGAAAACAAAAGAAAGGGTTGACAGACGCATCAAGAAGTGCAGGATCTTCCAAAATACTCCTAGATTGGATCGCATTGTAGTACGAAAGTCTAAAAGTGAAAGTAAACAAATGCTTTTGAAATAACACATGAAATCAGCGAAGAACATGGTGCAATTAGCAATTTTATCACTCGGAAAACTGTTTCACGCCGCTTAAATAATGCTGGCCTACATGCAAGGATACCATTAAACAAGCCTCTTGTTTCCACCTAAAATCGTAAAGCTTTTGAGATCAATTTATTTTACAATCGTTTTATTTGATCTGGAAATTATAGACACAAATTTTAAACTGGGAAATGGGATGCTCTAACCATAAGGCATGTTCAAATGAAAGTGACTCGGGCTGTAGCGCGCGAGCACGTGAGTGCGCAGACACGAGGCAAACGGGTCGTCTGCTTTCCACAAGTTGACGTATCGTCTGCTTGTTCTGATAAGCACTGCTGTGGGAAGTTACGTTAGGCTTATGCTCGTATTTCGTTTGTGTTACAATGGACCCTCCTATTAAATTTCCGTCCAAAACTGGCCAACGACGGTGATAATGTTTCTGACAGCTGAGCACATTCCATCAGTTGACATTCATGCTCGGATGTGAATGTTTCTAGAGAAGCATGTATCTCGAAAGCAACCGTGATGCGTTGGGCCAAAATGTTCCACGCTGGTCGTGTGGAAACGGCTGATAAACCATGTTCGGACCAAGCAAACGTGGTCATCACCGATCAATTGAAGACAGACATGGATAAATCAATTCGTGAGGACAGGCGGATCAGCATACGGTCACTTGCGAAGGATCGCAACGTCAGTATTGGTTCCGCATATGCTGTGGTGAAAAGCCTGGGATGGCAAGGTCTGTGGAAAGAAGATTATCGCGGTAGATGAGACCTGGTGCCATTATTGGGAACCTTCCGGGAATGGATCCACAATGCAGTGGAAGCATCCATCGTCACCATGGCCCAAAAAATTCAAGTTCGGCTGGGAAGGTTATGCTTACGTGTTTCTTTGATTCCGACGTTCCTCTGCTTTTGAAGTTTATGGAACCCAAAACCCGTATTAATGCTATCGCATACACCAAGACACAGAAGAACGCGTCAAGCTGTGGAAAGCAATCGTCTTGGTAAGCTCATTGATGGGGTGTCCTCCTCCAGGACAATGCTAGGCTACATGTTGTGAGATTGGTGCAGGAAGCAATACCAAAAATGTGATGGCAAGTTCTGCCACACCCTCTTTATAGCCCGGACCTCTCACCATGTGATTTTCAAGTGTTTAGTCCTTTAAAGAAGGCACGTAAAGGTCGACGATTCGCCAATGATGAGGAGGGTAAGGACGCTGTTCGGGTATGGTTCAGAGAGCAGCAGAAAACAGACTTTTTTGCGAAGGGTATTAGCCGATTGATGCCACAGTGGGAGTCATGTATTGCGACAGGTGGAGATTTTTTTAGGACTGCGCGTCTATAATAGTGACTATAAGATGATCTTCTTTCATATAAACAAAGGTAAATATCAATACTTTCATTTAATCCGTCTCAATGCCCTTTGAATCACTTTCATTTGAAGATGCCTTATATTAGTTACACGTACAACTATGTACTTACGTAAAACCTCATTTCCATAAAAGTTGGGACAGGCTGAAACTAGAATTTGCTAAGACTCATTTGTCATAGACTTGTGAAATGTGGTGCAAAGTCTTGTTTTCTTATGGAAGCACGTTTCAACTATTTGACAGTGACTGAATAAGATACATTCGGCGTGTTTATGGTCAAAAAATTTAATCCTGAACATTAATTGCCAAAACTAAAACATGGAGGTGGTACAGTGGTGATATGGGGAGCATTTTCTTACGCTGGATATATTATGGATCCATTTGCATATAGAGATTTTTTAAGATAAAATGCTGCCCCATTGCACGACAACACATGCCACTTAGTTGTCAATTCCAGCAAGAAAATGACCCAAAACATCACTCAGAACTGATTCAAGAGGGATATCATGCAAACAGGGTTAAGATTAAGGGTTGGTCAAGCCAATCTCCTTATCTTCACTCTATTGAACACCTTTGGAATGTCTTGGGACGAAGAGTTTGTCAAGAAAACTATTCTTCCAAAGCCCAACTATTTTGATTGGAAAGCAACTGCAACAACTACTCTACAAATGATTATCGATTCCATGCCGAATCGATTTGCTGAAATTGTTAAAGCTCGCCGTTAAAAATTATTTTGTAAAATATCATTACAACTTTAAAAATAATTATCTGATAAATAAGACCATCTTCATTGTTATTACTAGTCGTGCATCATATAATAATTCTGGTATTTTATCTATTCTCATTATTAATTACTTAATGAAAAATAGTTTTTAAATACTTTTGTTTGCTACTTTAGATAGAAAGGGTTTTAATAATTAAATCGTATTCGTTGGAAAGGACATTTAAATCACGAGAAAAAATAAAATAAATCAACCAGCTGGAATTAAAACTATTATTAAGTAAAAATTTTAAAAGTTTAAGAAATGAAAAGTTTCCTTTTGTCAATGACAACCCTAAATTAATAAAAATAGCGAGGTTGGCTTTTCTGTCGAGCTAAACTGTTCAACGTGAAGCTTATAAATTTCAGGTTTGACCATTGAAGCCAAACGGTTTTAAAGCGTCAGATATTGCCACGTTTACAACATTTTGTATCAAAGCTCATTATTCATTTAATAGTTCAGTTTAGGAGGTAAAACTGTGATAAAAATTCTTTTTCTGATATTAATTCGGTGAGTTTTGTGGCAGGCGTTGTCTGCTTTGTATTCCTTAGGTGTGCTCTTTGGTGTGATTCAGGGCTGGTGCACGAAGGACCCGACATTTTCCCCGCAGACACTTCACATCAGTATTTCCGGCGGATCGTTAAACTCCAATGTTGGTTTTCCCGTCAAAATTGAAAACTCGGCTCTTAAGAAACGGGTATTCCCTTGCGAAGGTAGAAAACTGTGGGCTTTTTTGAGGTCCCCCTAGCAAAAACGAGAAAAAATAAAAGAGACTCGAGTAAGACTCGGGTTTTTCTTTCTTTTTCCTCTAGATTTTTCCTTGAGGTTTTAATACAATTCCCGCATCGCAAGGCGCTCTCTTAGCCGAATCGCCTTCACCTTTCGACTGCACAATCAGGGGCGTCGAATCACTCCTTGGCTCGGCCGCCCAGTAATGAATCGTAAAATTCTCATCAAGTGACGTGTTCTCCTACGTAAACCCTTTCAGTCTTGCAGTCACGAGTAAGTTATGACGAACATAAATTCCCTGAGAAGCCTCGCAAACAGGCATGCCACCCAAAGCCAGGAGGATTTGTTTTCAATCCCGAAATGCAACTTTTAGACCTTACCGAAATTGGATGTTAAGAGAGAGAGAAAGAGCGAGGGAAAAAATGAAAGCGCTCCGATATCAAATGCTGCTAGTGTTTTCGTGTATCTTCGCAAAGCTGCTTATTATTTGTGGCCATCCTCGGAATCTCATTATCAGCATGTTATGGAGTCGCTTGACATTCTTTTATGAATTCCTCATCGGGTTGTTCATCATCTGAAAGAACTTATTTCCTCGAGGCCAATTTATTTCGCACAAAATTTATTTCTTTTCTCTATCTCTCTCTGACTGTCTCTCTTCCAATTTGTTAGTTGAAATTCGTTTAGATGTTAGCGTACACAACGAATGAGCTCATTACTTATTTACATTTATAAATGAACTTTTAAAACTCAAGCATAACGCTGTTTTTATTTATTGTTTCTCGTCATTTTGATATATATATATATATTGTGATAGAAAAGGAATACCATAAAAAGTTCCACAGTCATTCAATATTAAATGCAAAGCTTATCCTTTATATTTCAGTTTTTATGGTTGATCATATAGGTAATGATTTTAAAAGGCAGAATAGGACAAATACCAAATTTCATTTTTTTTATATTTATTATTTCATGTAGATTTTCAATGTTTTACGGCAACCGAAATACAAAGGATTTCAAATATAGAAAGCAGAATGATTTCAGTTATTAGAATTTTTTTTAAATGAGAGTTCTACATAAAAATGCGCTATATTCTTCACCATTATCAAAATTGAGTTATATGCGCCAATGAATTTCATAGATTGAGAGAAATGCATACAAATTTTTATACGAAAACTAAGCTCTTCCATTTGAAAACAGCGTTGCAAATTTTTGTATTTTTGTAGCAATTTGCCATTGCAAAGAGCAAGTATTTGTTGGATTTTTTTCCAAAACTGAATAGTCAGGATTTTTGGAAAAATTTACAGTCCTAAAATGCTAACTGTAAATAAAAATAAAAAATAAAGATGTATAAAGATTTATCATTTCTAATAACCATTTATATCTCGTCTGATATGAATATGAAAAGTTCGCTGAATATAGGCGGTTGTGTTTATACAGAGTCCGCCAAAAAATGTATACACACTTTATTAGATGTCATCTATAATTTTCCCGTAACAGCAAAATCGAAAGCTTACATCCCAATATTATTACATGCACTGAATGAAGACGATCCCGTTAAGACGATCCCAATAACTGCCACGTAGACATAGGATATTACTTGAGGAAAATGCATAAGAGCAACTTTTCGCCGTATTCAAAAGTATCTCAACGCTTTTGATAATAACTTTGAACACCTGTCGTAATTGTAGAAGTCAAAGAGGACTTATATTCATCGCTTGATGCTTGTATGAATTTAGTGTTGCAACTTTTACATGTACAGTATATAGTTTTTTTCTATTGCGGAAGTGTGTATACATTTTTGGCGGAATCTATAGTTCAACAGACGAGCTATGAGAATCGCTCCTCCTGCAATAGGTCGGCCAGGTGGCCGAGAGGGTTAGGGCGTAGGCTTTCTATTTCTCGAGTCCGCCTGGTCGTGGGTTCGAATTCCGCCGTGGACATGGGTGTTTGTGTTTGTCTCGGGCTGCGTACAGATATAACTTGTGTAAAAGGCGCAAAATGACCTTAGTAGCCGACGCCAAAATTTCTAATAAACCAAACCAACCTCCTGCAATAGATTACGTGGTTATGACGTTAGCTATGTTCATCAGCAGTTGCTTTAGCCTCGTTGCGCAAATCTTTTATTTATCATTCATATTTCTTGCTCATTCTTTGTTCAACATATGCTCAAGCAAAATGTCGAACAAGAAAATATTAGGATCCTTCTGGGGAAAATCAAATTCGCATTAATTGCAAAAAAGGCTTTTTATGGGCCACCAATTTAAGAGTGATCATTTTAAATCAACCTCCGTAAGATTTTACTCCAGCTTGTTTCTATAGTAACGTAGTGATTGACAGTTCTCATGATTCGCTGGTTGGAATATAAAAACTTACACTTGGTATCAAGTGATAGCCATTTAAGGGTTTGATAAAATATTTGTTAAAAGATTATTGATAAGCAGATATTGTAGAGTTAGCTCATTAGTTAATCTGATGAGATTCTTAAAAAATGAAAAAAAACAACTTCATTTCACAAAGCGCGATGTAACATGCCGTATCTTCGATCGTGCATATGACATTGTTTTCTTTTATTACAATATTTGCACCCCCTATGGCAATCTTCATAAGCAACGTGTTGTTATGCTTTTCCAGCGCCGTCTGGACCATTCACAACAAACCTTATATTTCTATCTCAATTCGTTTTAAGGAGTGTATACATCAATTTGGGACACTCTGTACATCAATAGTATATTGAAAACAAATAACGGATTGGCCAATAAATGAACACCTACAGAGGTCATTCGGGAATGTCGTCTGTAAATGTGCTGTCTCAGTGAATGGCATATTTGGAAAGAAGATTGCCGTCGAAATGTGGCCTTAAATTTATGCAAAATTAAAGAAAAGAACGCAAGGTTAATTTAACTAAAAATATTTAGAAACTCTTTTCTCCGGATAGCGTTGACTGGTGTTTGCATCTAAATGTGCTATATCTGCATCTGCTACTCCTGTGTCGATATTTAAGTTGTCAATGTAACTCATTGAAGTATATTGCTTTATTGTATTTTTATACTCTAATGCTTTAATTTTTTCATCTCAGTTAAATAAATTTGCAGCTTTATGTGTATTTAATCTGTTACATTCTTGTAATGATTCAGTTTGTGAAAAAGTAAATTAATATTGCAGGTGTTCGCTGTTCGACATAATGAAGTCTTTTAATGGTCTCAGTATTACAGGGAGCATTTCTTTTGGCATAAAAATTTTATCAAAGTTTTAAATGAGTCGTATTAAAAGGGTTAAAATAATATTACAAATTTGTATAAAGTTAATAGTATAAAAAGAAATTAATCAAGGGAGTAATTTCACTAGAGAAACATTCGTATAAGACTGGCTGAACATCTTTTTATGATTTGATTAAAAATTTAAGAAATGCAAACATTCATTATAAAATTTGTAAAAACGAAAATGAATAAAAAAAATCTGTAAATCTTTCGAATTTAGTAGTGCAAGGAAAAATGACATTCAAATTGCAATTCAGTCGTGGAAATTCTAGTTTTTCATTTGAATGGTTTCAAATTATGGAGAAGGTTTTAATCATCCTTGTTTTTACAGCAAACCGCGACTTAGAATAATTTCCAAGAATTTTTGTTTTTTGCAAATCTCTGTTGGTAGAACAAATATCGCGAGATGTTCTCCGAAATTCTGTTTGCTTTTCCAGGAAGTTCTTTTCCGCTTTTTTTCCCTTCATTTTGACGTACCCCCTGACAGTTAGAATTAAAAAATAGACGCCAACAATATTGTCTCAAAATATTTGCACAACTTTATTGAAAGTACGTATATCAATCAAGTGAATCACTTCATTTCATCACGTTAAGGCCCAAGAGAAAAAAACCAATAGTTTCTTTTTATATTCTCCGTTTATATTGGTTTCACGATATTACATGGTAATTCTATATTAAATTTTAAGTTAAAAGAAAAAGTGTTCTATCCATTTCATGTAGGAAGAGAATGGTCCATCCTTTTCTGGAGTTGGCCTATCACCCGTGCTATCAGAAATCCAAAATCATTTGAATATTTTAATTTGTACATATATGATAGAAATATATTGCATTGGTATAATTTAAGACAAATCAAATGAAAGATACGTCCCAACATTTATTCGCGACACTCCGAGCTTATGAGAATGATCACGACGGTTTCGCGGCAAAAAATTGCTTGTCTGACGTCGCAAATTCGTAATAATGTAAACCAGGCTTTAATATGAACACAAATCAATTTTCTAGTAATTACTAGAATTGTTTAAATATAGACATATATTATCTCGAAAGCTATAATGCTCAGCGAAGTAAGCACTGTGAGCAATGGCTGTGAGTCCTTCCTGAAAAGTTGTAAGAACGAAAGAAACCACTATTTCCACAAAAATTACATTTATTGATCATATGCGCATTTCGACGACCAAATGATCTTCTTCAGCGAAATACACTGGTTGCCACAGGTTTTGTGTAATAGTGAATTTTGGAGTTGTAATTTCTGTAATTGATATTAGCTATCGTGTAAAAAAAAATTTCTCCTTTAATATTTTATCTTCAACATCCCCGGATTCTCCCAGTTTGCTAAATACATAAACATTTTATATTGAAAATAATATTTTTAGTGTTGAAATTTCTTCACCTTCTAACGAGAAAATTAAAAAAAACTGTATGAAAAATATTGGATAACTATTCATGAGTAAACACAACTTCGTATAAATCAGGGGTTGGCAAATAAAGCCCAAATACACTGCCGGAAAAAAAACCTCAGCACATGGAAGGAGGAAGATTTTTTTTTTATCTTCTTGAAAAAATCACGGACCAAAAGAAAATTTATTACGATGAACTAAATTCGAGCGGCACTCACTTCGAGTGATTATGTACACTCAAAATAGTTCAATAAAATGCTACCAAATTAATGCCATCTCTCGGTGTTCAAAGAAAATTCACGCTAAATTCTAATGGTTACCGTAGAGGAGGAATAAGATAATGGGCAAAGCTACTCACTATCTCATTTGCCACTGCTTGCAATAGCAGTTCCTCTTATGGAGAAATATTTTCCTGAAAATGCTCTGATAAACGACACGGTCTTTGCATTGTAAACAGCGCCGCTTCGCTCTCATCTGTTCCCAAATCGCAGTTGGTTATTTCGCCTCGATGTCGGCATCCGAAATCGCTCAATGCGCAGGCGAATGCGCTCTCTATCTTATTTCTCGTCTTTGATGGTTACGGAACATTCGTAATTATTATTATTAGGATACTTTTGAATTTCTCGGGTATTTTTGACTTCAGAAGTATTTTCTAGTTGCATCCGAGAGCAGATATTGCCTCATGTTCAAAATTATCCTTTATCAGCTCAAAAATTCTTCTGCTTTTAATAATTATTTACATGAATGTGATCTAATAAATAACATATTTGCTACAACTCTGCATATTAATAATGCATTTTCGCAGTACGTTCCAACATTTTATTAAAGAAGAAACCTAACAATACTTCAATAATAATTTATCAGCATTGTTTGTGAATGTAAATAGATGATAGAAAGAAAATTATTTTTGAATATAAAAAATTATTTCTTTATTTATTTGAAAGGCTTAGACCATTAACAAGACAAGTCACACTTTGTCTAAATTGAGATATTTATATTTACACTAGCGGACCCGGCAATGCTTCGCTATTGCTAAATATGAGTATACATTCACCGACTGATAATAATAACCGAAGTTGAAAAAAGAGGCACTGTGGGAACTTTACATTACACTGTAGCCCACACTCTTTATAAGTGAAACAGTCTTTATGATGATTGTAAAATTTACAATAAATAAGAATACACTAATTCAATCAGTAATTTCGGGCAACAGTGCCCCTTTGTGTGGAAGGAAATGGAAAGTGGGTATCGTAAATTTAATTTGTGAGCCAATGCAAGCGGCGCCCACTGTATATGAATTAAATAAACGTTTTTGAAGTTCGATATTGAACCTAACCTAACCTACCTATCGGATTTCATTCAAACCACTCTCTAAACACTCCTGGTACTAATAAAAACAAACGGTGAAATATTTAGTAAAATCTGTCGAGTAGTTTTGAGTCTCTACCGATCTGTGAAACTTCATCTACAATCGGTGAAAACATTATCTTGATTCGTGAAAATTCAGTGATTTATGTTGCTCCTAATGTATGATTTAGTGCAAGTCCAAAATGCAATAATGGTTATATCTCAGAATTTTCTTTATGTGGCTTGTCTTCTTATTGCCCCAAGCCCTTCATTTAATCTTTTTCAACATGAATTATTGAATTAGCTTTTTTCCCAATGATAATGGTTTTTTTTTAAATATTTTTTGAAAATCTACTTCGCGTTCTGTGTTAAAAAATGATCTATTAAAATTTCATTCGTAATTTTTAATTCATTAACATAATATTCATAGGTAACGTAATGGCAGTTATATTTAATTGATTCTTCTAAAATTTATTTTTTTTAAATTACTTTTACATGATCCAACTCTACTGCTTGAAGAAATTATATTTTTCTTTCACTTTTCGTAGAAATATCTTTTTCTTTTTTTTTTTTTTTTTTTACTTTAGCTGTACAAAAAAATTGTCCCCATCATCTTTTTCGATCTTCTTTTATCGCAAGCCAAACATCAGCCTTTGTGACATCCTATGCAAATCATATCGATTTTTACCTCATTCTAAACTGTGATCCAAAACCTTCTTGAAATGACATTCATTCGCTGTCTCTCTTTCTCTCTCTTTTTGTATTCTTCTTTATTTTTTCCCTACATCGCTCGTGATTTTTGGCAAAATGTCAAATCTTAAACCTGTTCTTGAATTCCATATTTTTCAAAATTATTTTAAAAATTATTTTTTTCTATTTCTTTTATTTCATTTTGAATTTTGTTTTGAAAACTTTCTCCTCTTTGCAATGTTCGGAATTAGAATTGGGGAGAAATTTTTTTTCCACTTAAAATCTCTATTAAGATTTAATTTTTAAACAGAACATAATGCAATTTTGAGAGAAAATACATAAAATATATTGATTATTTATAGATGATTATATGCTACGATAAATATGCTTGCAAATAATTTTATAACTAATAATTAGGCTCTGTTTTAAAAGATAAACCTGTTGAAACTGATGTAATTTTAAGATATGAATATAATTTGAATTTCTTGAAAAGAAAATCTTGCTTTCATAATTAAACTCTTGTCAACTTTTCATAATTTTCACTAATACGAGGAAAATAGGTTACAAATGGCTGTTGGATAGCCTAGAATAGTCGTAAAGACATCCAAGGGGTATTGTTGAATTGACTAACAATCTAATTTGAATGTTGCTAGGCAATAGGCTTCTGTGACTAAGGCATGCGCATACGCCAGTCACTTTGACAATGGCGACAGCGGGATGTCCATTTTTATGGGCAAAAGGAAAGCCGGCCAAGAACATTCATAAGAATATTTTACCCCTGTATGGTGTCAACTGTTTGTAGCGTCCAACAATGTACAATTAGGTGCGAAAATGTAGTGACGGATGCTCAAACATTGTCGACGAATACCGACCAGGTCGACCTACCAAGATTGCGACCGATGCGATGGTGCGACGTGTGGAGGAGCTGATTCGAGGAGAAAGACGAGTGACGATAGATAGCGTCGTATCTGAAGTAGGGTGTTCTCATGGTTTAGCAAACACCATAATTCATGACACGCTGAAGTTCCACAAAGAATCTAGGTACACTTTTTGTACCCAGGTCTGCTAGATTTTTTAAAAAATTAAAATAATCCCGAAAATTAACTCTGATTATACCTACTTCTCCCTCTCTACTTTTTACTAACTATCAACTAAACCAAGGCCAAGGCTACAGACCAGATACGGAGAGGGGAGAAAAAGAGAAGTCTTCTCGTTCTCCCCTCCCCTTTCAGTCCAATTCCATTTTGAAAAGTGTTTAATTTCGCTTAAAATTATTTAGTGGATGAAACGATTTTATTTTATATCAGTGCCAGAGTCAGATCCAGTGGTAGTTAGTAAAAGTGATTGTGAGAATGAACTTGGAGAGAGAGGGGATTTATTTGATTCTGACTAACTAAATTTGTGAAAACAAAAAATTATTACAAACAGCACAAAAACAATCAAACTATTCGTTTAAAATTAAAAATTAAGAAAATTTTTGTTAATTTTTTAAAAAAATTGTAATTTGAAACAATATAAAATAGTTTTAACAGGTTATTTAAATTATTATTTGTAAAAATTAGCTTAGTCCCGATATATTTGGCAATGTCCCTATTTTTGGACCACTGTGTCCCTAAAAAAATTTTTTGAGTTGGCAACCCTAAGCGTACCCGATCAGTTCCTCTACAGCTCACCGAGGAGTACAAGATGTAGCGAATGGTCCCGTCTTTGCAAAATTTTTCACAGTACGCCATGGAACGAGACGACATGCTCACTAGGTGAAGAATCGTCGGTTTATCATTACCAGGTTGAGTCAAGACGTGATTCAATGTAGTGGAAGCATCCAGCCTCACCGTTGGCTAAATTATTCAAGGCGACACTATCAGGCTGATACGATCATGCTAACAGTGTTCTGGGACTGTGAAAACTTGCTGTTAGCCCATTTCCAGGAGCAGGGTCAAAATGTGATTGCTGTGTCGTACTGTAACGTGCTGTCGGAAACGTCCGGGTCTGCTGAGCAAAGTGGTTCTGCTTCAACATAATAATTCCCGACCACATGCGGCGCGATTAACCCAAGAAACAATCGGCAAATCCCACTTCACAGTTCTTCAATATCTCCCGTATAGCCAGACTGACCCCCCCTCCCCCCTCCCCAGCGATTACATCTGTTTGCACCGATAAAGAGTCACCTAGCAGGTACCTATTTCGCGGATGACGATGACGTTAAACATGCAGTGATTACATGGATGAGATGACAGCTCAAAGAATTTTATGCAGCTGGTATTGGGGCACTGATAAAACGATGGGAGAAGTACATAAATGTTATGAGGGGTTACCTCGAAAGATAACCATTGATTGCACACTCATATCTGTAACCGTGCGTATCCAACTCATATTTATAACTTATTTACTGACTCTCCCTCGTATGTTAATATGCTTTTGAAATATGACAGAATAGAAAATAAATTTCCATAGTTCCGAATTCATTATTTCCATAAATTTTTCATTTTTCTTTTATCAGGATAAAATTATAAAAAAGTTTGAGAAATGCATTTCGGTTATTAAACATGATCCAGGTTTACTTAAAGATTTGTTTCTTTAACAATACTATTACATCGATTCATGTTTTTATTTTAAATTGGTTCAATTTATTATTATTTCAAGTACGAAATACATTCTTTAAGTAAATAAGTATTTCATAATGTTCCTTTTTTTCTACTGAATGTTTAAGCATTCATACTTTTTTAAATTAATGATATGAATAAAGTTCAAAATATTTAATTAAAAATAAACTGGTTTTGAATTAATTGTTCTCATTAATATATTAAGAACATCATCAAATTCAATATCACAAGTATTAGGTGAACTTAGAAAAAGCTAAAACTGACGAAAATTTAGATTTCTACGAAAAAGCGAACATTATCTTAAACTCTAATTAAATCCAAAGGAAGGCAAATGTTATGGCGAGTGGTGATTACGGCATTGACTGAATTCATTGGTGTAAGTGAGAAAGGCGTGAAGTACCATAGAACGCAGGTAACCTACTTTTGGTGGAAATCGTCAAGCACATCGTCATCGTTTCAGCGCTTATGGTAATTACCGTTTTCAGAACCACGAGAGCTATTGAAAATTCTGCCATTACTTTGACTTAATTAGCTCGCTGAATAAAGTCTTAATTCAAGACATTATCGCAACATATTCGACGAAAGTAAACACTAAAGAAGAACCGCTTACGCAATGCGTCACTTGTCACAAGAAAGGCTTCCCCTACTAAATTTACATCCTTATGGAACGAAGGACCTACTAAATAATTTGTGAAGAATTTTATGGCTGAAAAAATAATTAAGTGGCCCTGTTTGAGGAAAGCTTAAAGACAGTGTGCTGAAACTGTCAGAATGAGTGTTTACAAATTTACTTTTCGGTGATCAGAATTTACGCTTCCTTGACTAATTGATGCCTGGAAACGACTTAAATTCGCAGGGACTAGAATGTTAAATTAAAAAAAAAAAGTTGAAATTTTCAGATTTTGTTGATCTTACCATTAAGAGATAAAGAAGGTCGTTTAATACTAAAATAAATATTGAAGGGCATTTACCCCTCTAGCAATTAAGAAATTGCTTTCGTACGGTGTTATAGCAACAAAAAATTATTTCACAAACTTCAAGTCCTTGAACAGAAAAGCAAAAGAAATGTGGCAAGATAATTAATTATACGAGGTCTATTTAAAAAGTAATGAGACTGATCCAGTAAAACTTTTTATTTAATTCTTATTTACAAATCAACCTCGTCACCTTCAAAATAGTTTCTTTGAAATGATACACAGCGACGGAGATGTTGTCCCCACCCCTCATAGCACGGCCACAGATGCAAAATGTCATCCTTTTAGGTAACGTTTCAACTTAGGAAAGAAGAAATATATACACGGCGTAAGATCAGGGGAGTAGGGAAGCTGAGGTATCACTGAATTGCCTTTTTTGGGCTAGAAATTGCATAACAGAGTGCTGTGTGACAAGGAGCATTGTCGTGATGCAGCATCGAATACCCCCCCCCCCCAAATCAAAATAACCAAGACGTTCTGCTGCTAGATGCCTTATGTGTATCTTTCAGCTGCTGCTCTACCAAGTTTCGTAACCGTAGACGAATTTCTTGTGAGTTAGTGCTGTTTGTGTTGCATCTGCGAATTTCAATTTATTCGACCCGATCAGACTCTCAACAGGAAGTTTTACTGCGAGGTTTTGAAGAGACTGAGAGAAAATTTCGCGCAAACGGCCCGATTGTGGAAGAACAAAGACTGGTTGTTCCATCATGACAACGCGCCCGACCACACTTCGCTCGTTGTGAAGGAATTCCTGGCAAAAAACAACATGGTAACGGTCCCCCATCCTCCCTACACCCCTGATCTAGCCCCCTGCGACTTCTACCTATTCTCTAAAATGAAAGGGCGACTTTTTGACTCTATTGAAGTACCCAAATGGAATCGCAACTGGTCTTGTACAACCAACAGCCTTCGGACTTCAGGAGTGCTTTCAACAAATAGGAAGAACGCTGGCATTGTTTCATATGTGCCGGAGATGATTACTTTGAAGTTGACAGCGGAAATTAAGGTGTAAGGTACGTTTTCTGCTTTTTACAAGAAAATTCTCGGAAATTTTGGGTAGCGTCTCGTATATGAGGTCTTTTCAAAAAGTTACGGAACATTACGCGATCAGCATTGTAAGATCACACCACTGACTGAACACTTGAACGCATGCATGGAGATGCTGTTAAATTCCTGCCTCGCCTAATGTCAGTAGATCAGAAAGAGTATCGAGCTGCTTTATGTCAGAATTTCCTCAACCAAGCTGAGGAGGATGAAACTTTCTTGTCAAGCAGCATTACGTGTTATGAATCATCTCTTCGGCTAGGACATTGAAATCTCAGTAAGTCGGTGAAAATTCTCCTCGGCCGAAGACGCACGCTAAATTCGCTCCAATATCGAAGTCCTGCTCAGTGTGAAATGCTTCAGTGAAAATGTGAAGAGGGAAATACCAGAATCTTGGCCCAATCAGAACAGCTTTTTCTACCATGACAATGCGCAAGCTCACTCAAGTTGTCAGTTCGTGAGGTTTCTTTTTAGCCAAATATGGAATGACTGCTTCCTCACTTCTTTAAACTGGCTCCGGGGACTTTTTCCTAATCCCCAAACTAAGGCAATGCTAAGAGGGAAAAGATTGACACCATTGAAGGGATGAAGAAAAGTTTGCAGAAGGAACTTATCATTCCAAAAGAAGCATTCTAGAAGTGTTTCAAATAGTGAAAATACCGTTGGGAGAAATTTATTCTTTGGGGAGGAGAGTAGGGTAAAGTGCCCTAATGTGGGCAAGTTTCTAATATGAGCTATGCCATTTTTTCGTCAATCTCGTGCTGCCGTCTATCCATAACTGGAGGAGGTGAAAAAGCTTACGAGAACACGTGGTTGTGTGAAAATCAAGTCTGTAGCTACGCATAGCTTCAGCACGACACTGCTCCGTATCATACAGCAGGCATTATTAACATATAGTATGAGGAAAGGGGTGTGTGGAAACTTGACTGGCCAGCCTAAAGTCTGGACCTCATTGTACACCTTTGGAACGAATTGGAGCGCCAGTTGAGAGCCAGGTCATGCTACAATAAGAACACCACTGAGCTGTTCGCCAATTTGAAGGATGAAAGAAGCAAAATTCCCGCCGACACGTATCGCGAATTGATGGAAAGTTTTCCTCGAAGGGTTGCGGATGTCATGGCGGGGAAAGGCGGCACTATACGATACTGATGTCGTGAAGGGTCCGGTTTATATTACTTGTATGGAGTGTCCGGTGACGAATGGCCAGATATTGTACATTGTCAGATTCATTTTCAGCCGCACTCAAATTAAAAAAAATCGGATAGTTTGGTTTCTAAAACATTTTGGCTGTATCCTGGTCTTATCACCACTAATTATGTCATTGTTGAAGAAGAAATTAGAAATTCAAGTTTGAGTTTTGTAGCATCGGCATGAGTTTTATGAAAATATTTGAAAACTTCATTACAAACTTTTGCGAAAACACTTCCCTAAAGCCAGTTCAAAGCCTAACCTAACCTATTATGAAATACGCATCTATTTTGTATTTACCAGTACTTCAAACTGCCATAAGAAACCTCATATACAAGAAGAGTGAATTGTTAACATTGTTATCCTTATTCATGAAAATTTAACAACAACCTTCATATCATAAACTGCGCAGTGTGAAGCATCGCTTAAGCGTAGCCTACTTGCATTCATAATCTTGTGTTATGAAACAGGAAAATGGCTACTTCAAAGAACATTTAGAAATCTTTAAGAAGAGAAAAATTATTTTAATGTAATTAAAAGACAAACTTTTCCTTCGGATCCTTGAATTTTTTCCTCCTCATTGTTCTTCTCTTTAATTTCAAAAGGGAAACTCTTCTTCGTTCACTGCAGGGGTAGGGGATTTGGTTGAAGCTCGTCTTTACAAAGACAAGGATACTTAGAGAGATATTAAATTCCAGACTTTAGCATCTTTGCAGTTACGAGTGGTGCCATGAAGTGGGTGAGTGTTGTACGGGAGCCGTTTGCAATTAAATGCTCGACTTTGCAACAACCGTCGCGCAATGCAAATGAAATGTGTGACTTTTCGGTTTCTCCCGTTCGCAGAGCGTCTCGTTTTCACCAAGTGGCGTTCTCACTCACAAACAACCAAGGAATCCCCCTAACTCGGCACCCCTTTCTAATTGAGTCCTCTGTAATTCCTGAAGAATGTACTTAATTAAAAAGCTAATAGGTTACGTTACTCTTAAATGGAAAGTGAGGTTTTATTTCGCTAAAGAATTTGAAGAAGGAATAAATGTATAACTTTGGGAATGTTCGAGAGAGAAAAGAAGCGTATTTTATAAATAGTTACTTAGATAACAAAAATCCTTTTCCTAATACAATTACAGAATTTAGTTAAAAATAACATAAAAACAAGAAAAATGTTTCGTCAGATATTTGTTTCATTTCGCGAAAATATGAGCCAGAGTGGCCAGATTATGACCACATGACGTTTGTAGGCAAATTAGCTGTGATTTCGCGCTGAAGTTACTAGAGGGCCAGACCATTATAAATAGGGAAGCAAGTTGTTTACCACGACAGTAAAAGCAATTTGTTTCTGAAGATATGGGTAAAGGACGCGATTTAACAGCATTTGAACTTGGGATGATTGTTGGCTCTCGGAGCCATGGAGCGAGAATCAGCAAAACAGCTGCATTCGTTAAATGTTCACGAGCAGCGGTTGTTAAAGTGTTTAATGACTGGACTGTCAGCCGGAAAACTGGGTCTGAGCGTGCGAGTTGCGGCCATCAGCGACTAGTCAATGTTCTGGCAGAACGGAGAGTGGCAATACTGGTACAAGACAACAGTGCATCAAATTACTGCAGCTCTTAACCAGACGATCTATGAACGCACTATTTGCCGTACACTGCTTCGTATGGCATATGGAAGCCGAAGTCTTGTTAGAACATCTTTGCTTTCTGCAGTACAAAGATAAAACGTCTCCAATTTGAATCTGCATGATCCAACTGGAAAAAAAATCATGTGGTCCGATGAATCACTTTTCCAGTTGGCTCATGCAGATGCCAGACTGAGAATTTGGCGATCATGTCATAATAATCTGGCCACTCAGTGTATAGTTGGAAAGGAGAGCCCTTTGAATTTACGTTTTCACGTATGTGCAATATGTCCTTGGTATTTTTTCAGTTTTTTTTTACAACTAAGATAACAGGATAAACTTCCACAGGATAAAACAAATGACAGAAGAGCAGCAATTAAATTAAATCTATTTGATGAAGATTTTCCATAAAGATCCTGACAAAGTTTTTTTCTCGCCATTTACAATACTCATTTCCATAAAACTTGGGACAATATAAAAAGTGCAAATAAAACATGATTGACTAACTGTACATTAGAAAAATTAAAAATAATAAATAAGTTTGATCTATTTTTTAGTCGTAAATAATTTTTTAATGAAATAGTCATTGGCAACATGCACCATAATAGTGCATGGGACGAAAGAAAAAAACCGCACCGGAAGCCACTCGAAACTTCTGGAGAACATTACGTCATAACTTTCTCCTCTTTAAATGCAAACAGCAATTTGCGGCCAATCATTTACACAACATGGGTCGAGCCAAGGCGGTGGGTCAAGATATTCGCAAGAGAATAATCCAATAATTTATAAGAACGTATCTCAGCTTGAAATAGCCATGAATTTTGGACTTCAGTCATTTGCAGTTCATAATATTATTAATAGGTACAGGACAAGCGGAAATACCACCGTTCGTAAAGGACAAGGACGGAGACCAATTCTGACTGCTCGTGATCTTCGGGTTTTCAGACGTCACTGCATTAAAAATAGACATTCAACAGTGAGAGTAATTGCGGAATGGGCTCGAGGATTCTATCAAAAACCTTTATTCTTGAATACCATTCGCCGCCACGTCACAAAATGTAAGTTGAATCTCTTTTATGCAAAAGGAAAGGTGTTCGTAAACACACTGCAGAAACGTAGGCGCCTGGCTTGGCACGAACCCATCTGAAGTGGACTGTTACCCAGTGGCAACGTGTTTTGTGGTCCGATGAATCTTAATTTACGGTTGTTGTTGGCGAAAATCGTCGGCGTATACTGAGGATCAAAGAAGAAAAGGACAATCCTGCCTGTTACCGACGTGCTATACGGAAGCCAGCTTCAATAATGGTCTGAGGCTGCATGAGTGCCAATGGATTGGGAAACTTGCACATCTCCAACGGCACCGTTAATACACAAGCATATATTGGAATTTTAGAAGAACATATGTTGCCTTCTCGGCGACGTCTTTAGAGCCCTTTCTATTTCAACACAATAATGCTTAATCCCACACTACTCGCGTTACAGGACAGTGACTACACGACAGACGAATTCGGGTGTTAAATTGGCCTGCCTGCGGTCCTGGTTTGTTCCCAATAGAGAATATATAGCGAATTTTTAAGTGGAAATTACGTCAATGACGACCCCGAACAGTTCAACAGCTGAAATCTTTCGTCAGCAGGAATGGCAACAAATTTCCGTTGCAACGGTACAGAATTTGATATCATCTGTTCTTCGACGGTTACAAAGCGTGATAAGAAGGAAGGGAGATGTCACCCAATGGTAATTCGCCAACTGTCCCAACATTTTGGGAGTGTGTTGCAACTGGCAGTTCGCAAAAAAACTAATATTTATTACTATTTGTTAAATTTTTGGTTCTGAAATGTTTAATACCTACCCAATAAACTCTCTTCTTTTGAAATAAAATGAATTAATACCCACGATATATTAGATTGTCTTTCTCTTAAAAACACGTGAAACTGGCGTCTTAAGCAAAACCTTGCTGAAGCACTCCAGAACTTCTAAGGATTTTAGAAAATTTTGAAAGATATTTCTACCAGAGCGGGTGCAGCCATCTGGGACTTTGCTTTCGTACGAGTCCGCAGCAAGTTATGTCTGCATGTTAATATATTTTTCCCTCAGTTAAGCTCGTGTCGCATTTTTTTGTTTTCTGTTTTAAACGATGGGTAAAAGAAAAATTGTTCGAAGAGAGCGAACATATATGTGAAGAAACAAGAGTTAGGTAAACTTTAAAAAATACGTTAAAGTAAAGAAAAATCTATTTTTCATAAATTAATATAAAACAAATTTAAACCAAATATAACGATAATAGCGAAATATTTATTGGAAAACGATTCACACTCGATAATAAATTGTGTAAAAGACAGAAAATTTAAATCATTCTGGTTAATAAAGAGTTACGCTTCTTTTCGTTTGAAATACGACTGCATTTCGGGTCGGCATCGATTCTACCAAACTCTGAATGCACTGCGGATCAATCTCCAGCTGAACCCGGAGTTCGCCCAGAATGTCATTTACGACGTTCGTCACTTGGTGATCGTGCAGTTTGCGATGGGATTCAAATCCAAGGATTCTGCAAGTTAGTCCTATTTACACAGCAATTTCGTCTTGGAAAGCTGGATGCACGTATTGTAGTCATCTTTGAGATGCTGCCCAGAAAGCAGTACCTGGTCGTCCAGATGCTGAATATAACCTGTTCATATGTCTATTATGTTTAAACAAGAGTCCCGATTCCGTGTATGTAAAATACCTCCATCAGACTGAGGCACACCAGGTACACTGTCTTCATTGAAGGCTTCATTTGAATGGTAATGAACTCGTCGCCTCGCATCATTCGAGTACTTATAAAACTCCGATTACCAAAAACGTTTTTCCAAGTGTGTTTATATCGGCCTCGGTGGCTCAGTGGTTGCGTGATCGTCTCTGATGCCTGAGGACGACGACGATTTTTTCAGGGGGAAAATCCTGAGATCACGCACTCCTTCGGAAGGGAAGTAAAGCCGTTGGCCCCGTGTAGTCGTTTGCCGGCTGCACGTTAAAGAACCCTTGCGAGGCAAAATTTGCGGCCCGTATAACGCCGTCCTGAAATGACCATGGCAGTTGAAAGGACGTTAATACCAAACAAACCAACCAACCAACCAACCAGGTTTGTTTATAGTGCAATGGCGATGTAAATATGCATTCTGAAATCAATTGAAATTATCCCGCAGTGTATAACAGTTCTTGCCTGGTTTGAAAGAGATTTTGTGTTATTGTGTTATCGATAGTCTGTGTTTATGAACATCTTTCGCCGACTAGAATTATGACGACGGCAAGTAGTTTTTGTTAAGAACAAAATTATTTGTAGACTCACTGTAAAGTTCTCGTTGATATACCTGGTTACTTCCGACACACTGCCATTCATTAGGTCTTTTTTCGAAACATCATATACACTTATAAGAATGATACTTACTTATTACGTGCCACCTATCTGTCAATACTCATCAACACATTACCTACGAAATAGTTTACTAACAAGATCTACTATAGTTGCACCCTTCCCTGCCAAAGTCTTATAACTTACTAAAATACCTGGGGTGAATAATATTTTATGTGTTAAGCTTTTTTGAATAAAAAATACGAGGTCTATTTTTTTCAAACTCTAATGGGACATAAAATAAAACCAAATGTGAATAAAAAAAAATAATTTTATACCAGGAGTTACGTACAATCAAAATTACTTTTCAACATAGTCACCGTAAAGATTGAGACATTGTCATACCGGTGGTCGAGTTTTCCAATATCTCTTTATAGAAGTTTGCCGCCAGCATGTTGTGATAAGTCTCCACGGTGACTATCTGTGTTTACATGCACAGTTTTGATCCGGATAGAGTCGACCTGTTTGGAGTCAATTCTGCAAAAAGTGACATGTAAACTCTTCGGAGGTGATTGAAACCCGGGAAGGATTCCGCAGGGAAGTAGATCAATCCATCGATGTGCATGTAAACACCCCGATCCGGATCGAGTCCAAATTTACTGTTTGGTTGAAAAAAAATATATATAGAAAATTTAACTAGAACATCAACACAATGAATAAATGAATAATTTTTGAAATACATTGCATGTGTAGGTTTATTAATGTAAATTTTTTATCAAAATATTATTTTTCAAAATAATAATTATCAAATTAATTTTTATATTTACATCAAACTTTTAATTCAACAATTCCTAAATTATTAAATTATATTTTGATAATTGTTTATAATTATTATAAATGTAATTTGATAATTTTTATAATTTAATAAAATTAAAATAAACTGTTAAATTAAAGATTTTAATATAAATCTAAAAATTAATTTGATAAAACAAATTTCTATTAAATTTGTATTTTGATAAAAAATTATAAAATTATATTTTGATAAAAAAATTATAAAAATTATATTTTAATAAAATATTTTTACAAAAACTTGTACATGCAATGCATTCTAAAACTTATTAACTTATAAATCTTTTTTTTTGAGGTGTAAATAAACCAAAAACTTGATCTAGTTAATAACCTCGTTTTATATATATAACAAAAAATCATTGATTGTCAATTATATTTCTAGACGATAATAATGATAATTTTTTTAAAAAATTTGCATTTCAGCCTTATTTTAGAGGAAGCGTATCTCGAGCGATAAGGTGACTAGGCCAACAATGGCGGATTCTGTAGCAGACTAATGGCGGATTTCCTAAACTAGAGTTAGATGCATCTTATCGTACTTGATCCGGATCGAGTTAGATGCATGTAAACGCGAGGCACTTATGGATTAGCTCAAGTCGATCTGGATCGGAACGTACAGTCTAGTACAAAAAGGTTTCTACCCGCTCCATAGGAACTGAACTTACCAGATGTTGATCGGTTGTAAAATCAGGTAATTTACTGCGAGTCAAGGCGGATTAGACTGGACTTGTCCCTTCTGAATGAAAATATGGTAGCAGGTATACGCTTGGGATGTGCTATTCACTAGACTGTACATATAAACTCAGTGACTATTGAAAAGTAACGTTGATTGTACTTACCTCCTGGTAAGAAAATCATTTTTTCATTCACATTTTTCTTTTTCATTTTTCTTTGTGCCACACGTCTACCAAGAGCGTCCCAGGCATTTTCTATGGGATTGAGGTCCGGGGAGTATGCTTGATATCCTCACTCTCAAGAACATCCGATACCATGTTCGTCCTGTGTTCCACGGAAAAGACGAACGTGATCCAGAAGAATCTCCCTGCAATACCGTGCTGCTGTAACAGACCCTCCTGCAAAGATGTGAAGGGATGTTCTGTCATCATGCCCCCCCCCCCACACACACACACCATGACTCCTTGACCAAAATGTTGCACTTCCCGAACAAGTTGTTGGTGATAACGGGTTCCCTTTTCACGTCAGATCAGTTGATGCCCAGAATCACTCTGCATAGTCCTGATCGCCCCAAGAACGATGCTCATTACACCACTCTAATCTCTTCCGTCGATGGAGCGGAGATAGTGGAATGCATTTGACAGGCTTTCGTGAATTCAGCCCAACATCATTCAACCGATGGGAAATGGTTCTGGCAGAAACATGAGTCGGCAAGATCTGCGGCTATCTGTGAGGGTGTCTGATTTCTTCCTCTTTTTTGCGGAAGGGCTATGCTAGTGGCTTCGACGACCACCCCCATGCACACGTAAAGCGGATCCTCTGGTGGCAGCAGCAATTTTCTAACGAGAAACGACACTTTTCGCAACGCCCATTGCTCGCGCAACTTCATTCAGACTTTGCCCTGCAATCCTCAAGCCGTCCAATAGCTCGTCCACGATCGTAATCACTCAAATGACGTCTGTGCGGTATTCTGCAGACGATGTGTGATAGAGGGACTGAAAATTTACATTAATGTTCGCAAAACACTTGCACGTATATTCGCCCTAACACTCCACGGCTACAGAATTTCACTGAACCACAGTTCATTGGACACGTGACTTTTATTCAAATTATGCAAATCGAACAACAGAGTAGCATCCAACGTTTTGACGCGTCCTGCATTATTTTCCAGCGCCCCTAAATAGCGGAATGCGCATGTTCCTTAGCAATTGTCAAGCAGTGTAAAAGAAGCCTCTTAATCATACGCTACAGCTACAACGCATTTCAAGCATTATTTTTACAGGGTGATTCCAAGTATTATTTTTTTGGTTCACTTCTTTGCTGGTCCCCTATTTGCCTTCAGAACAAAACCTTCGCTGATATATATGAAGTGTAACATGCTCTTTACATTCTTGAAGTTCAGGATAATTCGTCAAGTACTTTTCTAGATATTCTACAAAAAGTCTAAAATCGAAAGTGTCTGATTGCATTTGGCTAGATAGTGTATATTTAGAGCCTTAACTCCAATTTTAATTTATTAAATTCGTAGTTTTATTTTCATTAAAGTCTATTGCATCGTTTTTAAGATTTTGAGTTTTATCTATGAAAATACGTGTAGATCTACTGTTCATCAGATAAATAAATATTAAATGATTTATACGATGTTATTATATAAATAATCGGATAATTTTTATTAAAATTTTTAGAGTTTTTTCAACTATCACTTAATAGAAAATTTACGTTTAGGTAAAACCCTTACACTTGAATTACTTAAAAAACTTCAAATTGTTAAAATTGTCTTTAAAGTTTTCCATTAGATATTTTATTTACATATTCGTTTGAAGTTTTGTATTATTTTTTATTTTGAAGATATTTTTGGAAGTGTTTGAAGTACCTAAAACTGATAGAGACTGAGAAATTGTGAGTAAAGACAGTCTGCGTCGAACCGTGTTTACGAACCGCTTTCCTGGCTCTGTCAGTTCGCAAATGCACCCACCTCGTGTGAAAGCCTGTAGAATCATCATTTAAAAATTCTTGCGGTTCCACCTTAACGGAAGACGCGGGTTGAAACAGCTATGTGTGAAAGAGTCATTACCACCGATCATTCACAGTGTCCAGGTGCAACTGCTTATTTACAGCAGATAATATTAGCTAATTACACAAATACTAAAACAATTATTGAAGAGAGATTCACCAACAATTAAATACACAGTCAAACGTATACTTGAATTCTAATCAATTCAAACTTTCTGCTCAGACCTTATTTAATTGAGAAAAAAATGTCTAGTAGAGCTTTATGAAAAAAGGTTGGCGAAGGCTGTCGAACTTGTGGAGCTTTTTCATGTTTACTTCTTGTTTGTGCCGTCCTTTCATCTTTACTTTTTTTTCTTTTCCGGTTTGTTTCTGATTAGAGAGCAGCCCTGGTAGCATAATCTCATCAGTAACCTAGTTTTTCAGTTTTTGTTGGCAGAATAAAACCGGTCGAATGGTATGTTTTTTTTTAATTCTCCTTTGGTAAAGTTTTCCTCTGTTTTAATGCTTTTTATTTTGTTGTGTCGCTGATATAATTTTTTTTTTCTCTTATTCTAGCCGGGCAAGCTATTTTTCATAATTGCCCTAGAATAAAAAAAAACGTTATAACAACACTATAAATTTTACAGCAATTAAAATTGCTCTTATTTTTAAGCATTGATATTAATTAGAAGAATAGACGGAAGTATTTCTTTATTGTTAGGATAAGGTAAATAATGTATACTAAAAACAACAGCATTTCTACTGGAGGAGCCCAATTTCTACTGAGAATACAGGCACTCATTAGGATATTCATACACTGGCCACTGAAGTAATAACATCTATGGCATCTAATCTTCGTGGCTTATTTTCTAAATATTCTAAATATCAGGTAAAATGCTCTTGCCTTATAGCAGTTACTATTTTAGTCTTGCTCTATAGTCGGTCTTGAAGTGCACGTACTGGACGACCCAGTTTAACCTCAAGATGTTCGTAGAAATTAGGTCACGGATGGAGATTGGATAATCCATCTTTTCCATGCCCTCTTTTCAAATCACTCTCAAATACTACTAATTTTTCCGAAATTATTGCCAAACTACTGGAATCGCGCGATGGTACATAATGCTTTAATTTTAAAAGGTATTCAGGGTTTTGTCACTAACGACTTAATAGGTCAAAGCCAAACTATGAAAAGCAATCCTATGCCACGCCAATGCATCTGTCAAATTTCATTGTCGGGATGATACAGTCTAGAGAAACCATTCTATAGGCATTGGGAAGCCCTAATCTACAGAAATTATCACAAGTCTCGGAATGGCCATCAAAATGGAAACTAATCCGAATGCGAGTTTTAACTCGTGTCCATAAGAAACTTTTTTATTGCTTTACGTCCAATATTATACTAATGATATAATGTAACTCGGCGTCCAGCATTAGTTGAGATGATCATAAAACTACATGTTCATAGTAACCCATGATGAAGTATCTTTCGCTTACTGTTTGCTGATAGTAGTCCCAATTGGTCTTTCCAAAATCTTTTTTCAGCTTTGTCAATTTAACGGTTTCAAACCTCTTTTTTCCAGCTTTGTCAAGTATCTTTCGCATACTGATATTAGTCCCAATTGCTTTTTTAGGCAGATGTCAGTCCCTCTCCGTTTCCAGTCTTAGGAATCACTAACACGTAACTGTTTCCAAAAGAACTGAGATTTAATGAATAGGAAAAAATATTAAAGTTAGCCTACATCACAATGAATCACAAGCATTTATTGTGATTTACTTGTGTGACATACGGTTCATAAGTTTACCTCAATATGGAAGCCGAATATCACACGACAAATGTTCCATGGATAGTCCATAAACAGGTCAGCATGTTCATATCGATGGTTTTATAACAACAACAATTCCTCGCCATTATTTGGGCAGTTTAATGACTTAGGTGAAACATACACGGCGTCCTTTACATATCTTGCACAGAAATAAAATCCACAGGGATTAGTTAAGTGAATTAGGTGGTCAACTGCAAAATGCCAGGTCGAAATGTAAAATGCCTCAAGGCCAATTCAGCACTGAGGTAGACATACAGGGTGAATATAAAGTCTTTATCTGGTAAACAAAATTAAAAAAACTACCTTACGGTTTTGTACAAGGTGAGACCGGAAAGTTCGGTGAACGACTCGGAAAAACAAACAAGGACAGGTATTTCAGAGATGATACTTTACTGTCCTTCAAAGTAATCCTCATGGCCGCAATACACTTTTGACAACGTTCGTACAGTTGTTGCATGATATGTGTGAAAACTCCTCTTCGGTACTGCTTGAAGTTCCCTCGTCACAGCCGTTTGAATTCCCAGAAGCGTTTCCTGTATCCTTTTATTGTTGACGTCAAACGAGGAAACAGGAAAGAGTCCGGCGATGATAGATCTGGAGAATACGGAGGGTGGTAAAGTTCACCTTCATCTTAGAGGGTTCGTCGTCCTTCAAGGAAACGCTTAAACCATTCATACACACATTTTCGATCACACCGTCGTCATTGCACGAGGTCTTTAACATTTCGTGGGTTTCCTTTGCGGTATTACCCAATTTAAAACAAAATTTCATATTGACTCTCGCTCCATTATCGGTGATGAACGTAAGTTGTAAACACTGCCGCATGAAGGTGCGCCTGTAAACTATGGTGAAGGTACGTTTTCATATGTTACCTGAAATGGAGAAGAACGCCTTGTGCGAGTCGGACATTTCCCATTATCACATTAAGGGGTCTTAACTTTCCGATCTCACCTTGTATTATGATATCGATATCAAAAAAGTTTTAAAATGTTGGTACGACAAGAGCCGAAGCGTTGTAGGTGGCGAAAATATCGGTCAAATTGAAAATGGCGACTTTGAGAAAAAAAAGCTTAGTGCGTTCTGAGGACCAACCATAAGTAATTTATCAACAGGACGGTGCCCCCCCCCCCCACATCGGTTTGTGAATTCATCCATTTAACGATTCCCAACCGATGGTTTGGAAGAGATGGTCCTACAGCATGACCCCCACGTTCTCCGGACATAACATCTTTAGGCTTTTTCTTGTTGGGATACGTTAAGGATAAAATGTTTACTACACCGGTCGCCGATGTGAACATATTAAAGGCAAGAATAACGGATGCGATATTGACGGAAACAGAAGACATGCTGACAAATATATGGCGAAAAATTGAATATCGTCTAGATGTTCTCAGAGCTACGAAAAATGCGCATGTTGAAATGTACAGGGTGATTCAGTCAATTTCTGATCATTTCAGTACTATGATTTATTGACCCATTAATGTTTACAAACATAGCATTTCAGTATGATATTTTAAGCAGTTCGGAGTTATTATTCCTGTGGAAAAGACTTGATGATATGCTCAATGTGGCCACCACGAACGTTTTGAACTGCTCACAGCCGAATGGTGAAGTTTTTCATAACTCTATCCAGGATTTCTGCATCCACAAGGGTGCAGCAGTCGACGATGCTTTGTCGCAGCTGGTCTAGGGTTCTTGGTGCTGTAGTGAACACACTGTCTTTAAGGAACCCCCAGAGATAAACCATATGTTTAGGTCAGGACTCGTAGGGGGCCAAAGAAAGCCATCCCCGAATCGGTACTAATGAGATGAAGATTATGAAATGTACTAACATACTTTTTTTTTATTAATTTTCCTTATCATGTAAAGAATTTATGTTTATCTTGTACATTCTAAGCACCTCTAATTATGTTGTGATAATGGGGGGGGGTTATAGTGTATTTATAGTAGATAGTTCTGGAATCTTCATCTAGCTGCTTCAACATTTCACAGCAGGTTACACCAGTTATGATTGGTTCTATTAAAAGCATCCTCAAAATAATGGATTCCCATTGACAATTGCTCTCGTTTTCTGCTTATTCATATCTTTGTCCTGTTTTATATTTTCTGAGTTGAAAAAAGTCCTGTTTATGTTATAAATAACATGTAAAAGGAGTTATTATACATAGCGTGAAAATAATCAATGTATGCCTTTATTAGGAGCTTTAGCATAAAAGCTACTTATAAGAATGCGCCCTTGGTCTGTACGTTTATCGGGCCGTCCGCCGTTTGCACGATAACTTGAAAACGGATTAACTTTTTTAAATTCTGTTTTCAGAAATATGACCATCAAAGTCTTAGCTCGGCCGTATCAACTTTTCAGAATTTTTCGTGGACTCCTTCAAGTCGAATTCACGTGCTAAAACAGTGAGTGTAAAGAATTCAAAGATACTAGCATGTCATATAACAATCGATTTGTCAAGAAGGAATATATTGTTACTTTCTGTTCATCTTTTAAGCATTACTGACATTGGCGCGCGCACGTGAAATCGCTTTGTCGACGCAAGATTGCTCAAGTGCTCATAATCTATAAGCTTATTTTTAAGTAGCAAAAAAATGGAGCTACTTATTGGTTTTATTTTACACACGATTTGAATCATCCTTCATCATATCTACATTTTTTTGAGGTAGAAGGTTGAAATTCGGAATGTAGCTTACTATGGGCATGTGCACCTTCACTATTTAGTTTGGTTTTGATTAGCCCACTAAGGTCGGAGTTTTGGGGGTGAAAATTAGAGGGGACCAAAAGGTCTAGGTGTATTTATGCATATAAAGGAGTGAAATTCGGTATGCAGATTCCTATAAGCAAGATCTCCAGTATATGAAGATTTTTTTTTCCCGAGGTATCCATGCCTTCCCGACTCAGTGGCGAAAGTGCATCGAAAAGATAGAAACTACATTAAAAAATAGTGTACCAACTCTGTCTGTAATAAAGGAGCTGTAAAAAAATATTTCCGGTTTTCATTTGACTGACGCTCGTAAGTAGAATAAGAATGGAGCTACTTATCGGTTTTATAATGTCAGTCCGTCCCCTTCATAATTTCTACATTTTTTTGAGGTAAAAGGTTGAAATTCGGAATGTCGCTTACTATGGGCTTGTCCATCTGCACTATTTAGTTTGGTTTTGATTTGTATACCGGGGTCGGAATTACGGGGGTGGGATTCAGAGAGGGCAACATATCTATGTACTATTAGATACGTAAAGGCGTAAAATTCCGTATCCAGATTCCTCTAGGCCAGATCTACATCACTATGAAGTTTAGGCCCAGTTGTTCTATTGGGGTCGTATTTGCGGGGGTGGCAGTCACTTGGTCTTTAGAACTACGGCAACAAACGGCATGTGATATATCATACGTTCGAAAATGATGAGAAAGAAAAAGAAAATACGATCTTTTTAACATTTTCTACATATTACGTTCGAGAAAATTAATTTTTTGATTAAAAAAATTGCTGAGAGGTAAAAAAATGCAGATAAAAGGGTAAAAATAGATGACTGCAGGATCTGTACTTAATAATCTACCCTACTCGGAGGGGGGGGGGGTTAATTTCTTTTTAATAAATGTATAATTGAAATTCTGCTTCACTGCTAAAGCTCCTACTTGGAATGTTTACAAGATTTTATTATATATAACGTCTTTTATGTCAGAGGCGTTTTTATGGCTTTCTATTCTGCCCTTTTATCACTTGGGTGATTTTCAATTTTAGTATCTTTGCTCTATATAGGAAATTTATCTTTTTTCACGGTAATGCAAACTCTAATATAGCTTGAAGATAAGTTAATAAATAAAATTTATGGAAGCATATGAATAAATATTTTATTAAGTTTCATTAATTTTATGTTTTAAATATCGTTTAAGATTTTTAAAGAACGAGCAGCATTTCCATCTTCTTACGCAATACCGAAATCTTCTCTTTCGCCTACTCATGGCTTTCCTGCTCTTTCGAGAAGCCATGAAAGTGAAGGAGAAAGAAAAATCAGGACTCTTGTGGATTTTGAACTTTAATTTCTTTCTTTCGTCCAGAGTAATAAAAAGCGCATGACTTCTCTTTTTTTTCCCCCTCGGCCGTTGGGTGAGCGACAGAGGCCGTCTAAGGAGCAGGTGCGTTCGGCCGCAGAGCCCTGCCCGTCCAAGCCCCCGGATGATGGTCCCCTGCGCTCCACTTGCTATTTTCTTACGGGAAATCGACTCGGATTGTCTGCCTGAGTAAACCTCTCGGAAAATGGCGCCGTTACGAAACAATTTCGGCCTAGAACTCATCGCCCCCTTGTCCTAAGGAGAAGGCACTGCCGCTCGGCGTCGTCAGATTGAAAGCGAACCAGGTGGAATCACAGCCGACACTAATGGCCGGCCAACGGGTTTCGCCCCAAAATGAATCGAATGACGTCTAATGAAAGGCCTCGACTCTTTCTTCTGCCCCTTACACTTTAGTGTGGTTTTGCGTTTCAATTTGATTGATATTGTAAGACGTATACGTTGTAATCAACTTTATTTAAGGGGTATGAAGTAAAGGGGGATTCTTCTGTTCACTTTTCAAATAATGTCCGAACAGAACTCGAGATTAAACATTTCATAATTAGTTTTCATAATAAAATTTCAAAGCAATTAATTATAAATTGTAATTAAATGATTAAAAATTTTAACCTCACATTTTTTTAAATAAATTATTAAGCTAACAAGAAAGACCTAATGTTTGTTATAAAATGCTTTATTCGCCTATAACTAAGACTTTATTATTTTATTTATTTATTATATGTATACTTATACAATGTTGTAATATTATTTTCATGTTTTTTCTTGTTTTTTCAATCAGATTATTTATAAAAAAATACAAAATATATAAGTTCTTGTATAAGAGATATCTTCTTACGCATTATTAGTAAAAGATATTTACATGATCTCATTTTTTAGACAGATTCAAAAATTAAAAAAAAAAATCGTATATTCTCCATTTTCTAGAATGAAGTAGAATTATGTAATTCTTTAGATACAGATTAATTCCGACTGAATTATTTCCCAAAACAGAATAATTTTCACCAATTTGACAAGCATGGAGGTGAAATTTCATGGCATAAAAAAACGATCCAAAACTCATTTTCTACTGTAATATTTTATTTTATTTTTATTTATTTATTTATTTATTTTTTGGTTAATCTTGGATACGTTTGATAATATTATAAATTAGTGTATAAGTGACAATTAATTCTAACTGCATAATATAACAAAATATTTATTAATTTAAGTATAAAATATAAACTATAAAATAAATATGCTTGGTGTAAATACAAAGTTTGTCAAAATATAGACCAATGAGCCAAGGGCCAAGAAAAAAAACTATCCATGACAGAAGCTAATATTGGACATGTTATAAATAAAAATAAAAGAGAAGAATAAGGATAATAAAAAATAAAATATTTATAAAATATTTAGACCGAAAAAAGAAAGAGGTGTTCAATATTAGTTATTTATTATTACTGATATTTATACCTTTATACGGGTTAAAATTAACTACCGTAAATTGTAAACAGGGTGATTCAAATCGCGTGTAAAACAATTTAAGGGGGTATTATAGAGGTGAAGGTAAACACAAAAAGTCCTATGAACATGGGTCCGAATTTGAACGATAACTGAGATATGAACAGAAATAAAAATGCCGCCACCAAGATCAACAAGTTAATAACTCAGGTTCTGTAAATTCTAGATTAATGGAATTTGCAGGAATAACAGGGTTAATAAGACTGTGTATACCGTTAAAATTTGATCGAATACCAACGAGAAGTTTCTGAGTTACGCAGTCAAAATTGTAACACATGCTGGTTAGTACTCACAAGTGAACACGTGTTATGATGTTGATTGAGTAACTCGGAAACTTCTTGTTGGAATTCTATCAAATTTTAACGGTAAAGACAGTTTTATGTATCCTATTATTTCTCCAAATTTCATTACTCTAGGCTTTACAGAACCTGAGTTATTAACTTGTTGATCTTGGTGGCGGCATTTTTATTTCTGTTCATATCTCAGTTATCGTTCAAATTCGAACCCATGTTCAAATTCACACCCATGTTCATGTTTTGTGTTTACCTTGACTTCTATAATAACTCCTTAAATTGTTTTCTACACGATTTAAATCGCCCTGTAGATTTATATAGATCATGATTAATTTAAACGTGCACCCACCAACATGCTGTATAGCCATCATTATATACAATATAATCAAAGTCGGTTAAATCGAAATTCCGCTTAAGTCGAAATAACTTTATAATCTCTGCATCTACATGAAATTATAATGCATATTTCGTCGGTTAAGTCGAAGTGTTTTTTGATTAATCCCGGATAAGTCCAGTAGATTTTACCCAGGAAACATTAGGGAAAACCCAAAAAATTGAAAAAATCTAAGTAAACGTAAGGAGTTGAATGCATTATCCGAAAAATCGAGGAAACGTAAGTTGAATACATTCACAGTGGAAATAAAATTGTCTACAGGATTCTTCGATTAAAAAAAAGCTGATCTTGCTAAACGATTATCAAAAATTTCTTCTTATTTCAGCAAATAAATTGTCCATGTAATAATTAAAGTTACACAATGGTCACTTTCCAGTTTTATTTAAATACCGTAGTACATACATGTTCATAATACGTAATTACATGGGCCTTGTTTTGGGAAGTGTTCATGATCCCCTAACACTTCGACTTAAGCGGATTATAGTGTATTCGTATTTATTAAATAAATAAATAAATAAATATAGTTATACTCGTTTAACTTCCTGGGCGCTTTCATCCAAAAAAAGTATTATGCAAATTGAAAGTTGTCTAAACATCATAGCAAATAAACATTTGCAATATATTGTGCCTATACTGTTACCGAAATACATTACACACTGTATCTAATAATTTAAATGCCAAACAAAATCTAACTCATTTAGAGACTAGTTTATAAAAAATGCCCTAGAGGGCAATGAAAAAAGTATATAATATGAAACTTGTTTTAGTTTGTCCATGAAAAAAGTATATCCAAGCATGGGAAAGGAGAAGACAAGTAAAGTGTTCATGGAAAAAGTTTGTTCTGCTCTGTACTGTTTTTTCATATTATCGACCCCCATTTTAAATCTCTTATACCTGTACAATAAAACGTCATATTATTTTGTGCTCAGTTTACTACAGTGATCAGTACATAGGACTCACTGCCGCTATGCCGTACATTCCCTAAAGCTTAGAATCCAGTAAAGTTAATGCTTCTTAATTTTTATTGGGCTAATTTGGCGAATTTGTGTGCATACCATTCACAATGAATAATAAAAAGAATTATTTTCCTCACAACACTACTACTTTTGCGAATTCATATGAGTTTTAAGTTGAACAATTCATTACAGCATGCCAGAAACTAATTTTTAGCTTACAAAATTGCAATTTAAATAAAAAACAAGAATGATTTTACCGCCAAAGCGGATAAAGGGAGCACATTTTCATGTTATAGCATCGTACATGGATATATTGAATTAATCAACATTTTAAAACACTTAAGAGAAAATAAATAAATATGAAAAGCAAATTATAAATTACTATTTAAGTAAGCTAATGTATAGAGAGAATTTAAACGAATAAACTTGAAGAACTGAAAGGTAAATGGAGAGGGAGTTATTCCTCATACATTTAAAAAAATAAAAGTTCTTTAATTTGTAAGAATTCCTACATAATATTAAACGAAGTGAGCCTCAATTGCGAAAGCGTTGTGTGTAAGCATCTATTATTTTTTCATATTAAAATACTAAAGTGTTTCCACGTTATCGTCTACTATTGAAGCAAGCGATTAACTACCATTAATTACCAATATGTATAACAGCAGCGAGTTTTAGATAACATTAAGCCTAAAAGCATTATGCTCTTGATACAAATAAGCTATGCATAACAATAGATCTAACAACTCGTAATGAGTTGGTCCATATATTACACGCCATATCTTAGCATTGAAAGTTCTAACAATACTATATTGTACCATTAGGGCACATGCATTATTCCCATTATCATTATTTACTCGTTATATTAACTCATGGCACGCTCTTACGAGATGTTTGATATATTACATGCCATATGTTAGCATTGGAAGTTCCAATGGTACCATATGGTACCACATGACACCATTAGGGCACGTGCTACTAAACCAATAACCATTATCATTATTTACTCGTTATATTCACTCATGGCACCTTCTTACGAGTTGTTTGATATATTACATGCTATATCTTAGCATTGAAAGGTCCAATGGTACCATATGGTTCCACATGGCACCATTAGGATACGTGCTACTAAACCAATAACCATTATCATTATTTACTCGTTATATTCAGTCATTACATGTTGTTACGAGTTGTTTGATATATTACATGCCATATCTTAGCATTGAAAGTTCCATTTGGTACCATTAAAACACGTACTACTAAACATTTCACACCAACATTATTTACGCGTTATATTCATTCATGAGACATCCTTGCACGTACACGTGCCATTAGACCAATATTTGCTATCACTAATTACTCATATATTCGTTCATGATATGTTGTGACGATTTGTTTGATATATTACATGCCATATCTGGTTATAGGAAGCTTTTAAGGGGGTATCATAATGGTACCATTAAAGCACGTGCCATTATAGTACGTACTTATTCCGGCTATCTCACGTTCGTACTTCTTCGTGCTCTGTCCCGTATTAATGGGCCGGCCAGGTGGCCGAGAGGGCTAGGGCGTAGGCTTTCTAGTTCTCGAGTCCGCCTGGTCGTGGGTTCGAATCCCGCCGTGGGCATGGATGTTTGTGTTTGTCCCGGGCTGCGTACAGATATAACTTGTGTAAAAAGGCGCAAAATGACCATAGTAGTCGACGCCAAAATTCTAATAAACCAACCAACCGTATTAATGGATTGGTGAAAACAGACTGTGAAAAAGTTAATTCGTTTTCAAGTTATCCTAATAAATGATAAGCTCCCTAGGAATAAAAAAATTCTTTTGATTTAGAGACCGAACTGCCCTTTCAATAATCTTCAAACACGTGCATCCTGCACGCGCACCATCTCATTAACGTTTAGAGCACGCGCAGAGCCGAACCCATCTATGTTCTCAACACGTGTTTTCCCGAATGCGAGGATAAATCGTATCTTCCAGCAATTCAATACATGCACTCTTTCTATTGCAACGCAATGAATTGTGGGATTGTCTACGGACGGACGGACAGACGGACGGCTGGACAAACCGATCACATAAGCGCATTTCTATATATAGAAAATGTGCTAAAAATGATCCCAGGCGCTTTTGATGCACCATCATGTTAGAAAATTAACTTTGCTTTCTAAATTGTAATACTTACTGCAGTCTAAATTGTTTTTGCAAGCTAAAATTCGTTCAAGGCATACTGTAGCTAATCATTCAATTTAAAGTACTGGTTCACAAAACTATAACTATTTTTTTTTATAGTGTACCCACTAACCAGTATGCAAAAGTTCGTTTTCAAATTAAACGCATTTTTCTGACATTGTTTCAATATAGTATGCTGCTAAACTGACTGAGAGCGTTCCTTCACTTTCTACCCATCTCTTAGCAGCTTGTACAATAAATGACATCTATCTATGTTCAAAATTTTGTATGCATTACAGTAGTTTTGCAAAGCTTAGCATTGCATGCATAATTGCTTTTCTATGAACATTGAAATTGATTTCTGATGTATGCAAGTATTTCACTGAAATAAGCTGAGCACGAAATAATATGATTTTTATTGTACAGATTCAAGGGGTTTAAAATGGGGGTCGATAATATGAAAAAAACAGTACAGAACAGGACAAACTTTGCCAGTTAGAGTGCTGCTTGTCTTCTCCGTTTCCATGCTTGAGCACTTTTTCCATGGTTGGGTACTTTTTCCATGGACAAACTAAAGCAAATTTCTTATTATAAACTTTTTTCATTGCCCTCTAGGGCATTTTTTATAAACTAGGAGGGGGGATACATTTTGATTAAAACGGAATATTTTTTGCCATTAATAATTACAGCAAATTACTTTGCTACATTGGTACAAATATTCAGGATCTTAAGGCCCCGGCAATGCTTAATGAAAATGCAATTTCTCAGAATGTAGCCAAAATTCAAATTAATCCTGAAAGGGCACAGAATAAGTCTGACTAGAACGAAAGTTGGCAATTTTACAGAATATTACGTGTAGATTGTAATAAAAGTTACGTGACCTTTCTCTGAGCAATCTCTCGGATGTAACAGGATTTGATATGTATGCAAATTAGGGTCCAATTATCTCGGAAACCACTAGAAAGTTTTGAAAACGACTTTTTTCATGGAAAACTACCCCAGAAAATGTATTTACTTTGTTTCTATCTGCAATGCACAGAACCTGAGACCGACCTTACAGTGTCCAAAAATTTTTTTTTGCTACAGTAATCCTACAGCATACCCAATCAGTAAAAAAATTATTCCAATTATTCTAATCACTTATAGGAACAGGCTCTCTTGGTCGTTTTCCCCAAAGGTTCAGGCTTTTTCGTTGAAATGGGATTTTTTGGTGGAAAAAGTTCCCACTAGACCTCGGTTAAACATTACAGCGTTGGCACTGCGGTGCCTACCCTGATTCTACAGCTTTTATACATTCTGTACTTGCTTTTAGCCAACCAGAGCACAGCATTTAATTATTTAGAGATACACCACGTTCTACGTAGAGATATTTTTAGAACAGAATTATTACGGAATACGAGTCTACAATATGATACTTACAAGTAAAAAAGCTATTTGTAAGAAAAAAGAATTAAAAATAATAGATTTTGTTTTAAAATATTTAAATAATTGATTTTAAATAAATGATTTTAAAACATTGAACAAATTTGTTATAATAGTAAAAAAAAAAAAAAGAAAAGAAATGAAAGAAAGACTGTGAGGCACACAATTTTTTTCTTGAATCCGTCTGTAAGAGCCTTTTTTTAATTCCCTGGCATGATATTACGGACACTAGATGATGGATAACTTTTCTCTTTGAAGAAATGGTATTTCAGGGAAAGTAAAGATTTCTTCCACAAATGCGTTATTTTTTGCAATTTCATTATATGCATGTGATGGCTTTGTCTGAGATAATAAAGAATACCAGCAATTCTTTGTAAAGAAATTTTGTAAGAGATCTTACGAATTCGGAAGAGAACGCAAACTGTCACTGTCAGTGTTGTTATTCTAAAGGCTAATGTCATTCTTGAAATTCATTTAAGGAACAACCGAATTATAACAGTGTAAATTTTATTACCTCTGAGAACTGCTAACCCCCTGACTGTGTAGCTCCGGAACAAGTAATGCAATCTGAGCTCTGCCCTATGCACTGATTAGCTCAGAGTCGGAGCTATAAAAATTTTATGATGAAAACGTCTAACCACATGACGGCAATTGTCATCAGACTATCAACACGGAGCTGCGTTTTATGTGTTAAAAGAATCGCAGTTCAATACGAGTTTTCCAAAAAAGATTCATGATGAAGTTTCCGCCATTTTCATGGGGATAAATGCATTGTTCTTCAAGCAGGTGGATTCATCGGTATTTGGACTACATAGACTGTTTTCTCTCTCTCTCTCTCTTTTTTTTTTAAACATTTTTCGGTTTCTTCGTTTTCATGTTTAAAAATATCTGACTTGAATGGCCGGAATAGAAATCAAATGAGGTCTGCATTTTACGATTCAAAGATTTACTTCATCCCTTGGATGGCATCCAACACGTTGATAACATCGGTAAATGAAAAGAAAGAAAGAGTGTCTTATCAAACGTTTTTTGGCATAAAAAGGGAAGAAATAAAGCACTTGAGTTCCAATAGGACTTAACTAGAAGAATGCTGGACGTGGTCACAATAAATAAGAAAAGGCGACTGTTAGTTTATAGAAAAGGATTAAATATGTTAAATTTTGTTCTGAAAATAATGAAACACCATGAAACATTTAGTTTGGATACTTTTTTGACACAAATTATATTTTCCTACTTTGTCGGTCACTAATATAGCATTCAACTGTAATTTGATATTTAGAACAATTGCCACCAGTTTTACTGAAAAATTGAGTATAGAGCTTTACTACATGTTTATATAAATCCTGAAAAAAAGAACCTATATACGTGGACCGCATTCTTACGAAGGAATTTCGAAACAGTGCCTTCTCTTCAAGTTAACGCGATTCCGTATTGGAGTTTATCAAATGGTCGTGCTGCTGATTGTCACTTAAACGACCGCAACGTCAATAACGATGTTTCACGAACGACCAAATTTCAGAACTCTTAAGTGGAATTCCAAGAACTCCTACAGAATGTAAAATTATTTTCGATTGCGTACTGCCTTCCATGGCACTGGTGATATACTGTATAAACTTTTTGTATTAAAGTTAAACTAATTAGATTAAATAATAAATTGAATATTAGGAATTTAGAAAATCTATCATTTTAAATTGCAAAAATCCCTGAGTTTTATTAAATCCATTTATGCAATATTTTATTAAATTTTTAATTTATTGATCTACGTTAATCAGTAGATGGGCTATATTTATTTATTGTGTTCCTATTTTTCACGTAAGATGATCAAAATTTTACATCTAAATAAAAAAAAACAACTTTTTTTTTACTATTTTCCGTCCCTGAACTATTTTTGGGTTCCCTTATCTTCCAAAAAAAAAAAAAAAAATGCAGCCAGATTTTTCCGTTATTTTTCGAATCAAGTCCAGGAAGTAATCCCCAGCTGCCTGTAGTCAAAATTTAACTGAAAAATTCGAAATCTTTTAAGGAATATCGTATTCACGGCAAAACAGACAGACAAATAGATAGAAAAACAGTTTTATCATAAAGAAACTTTCGTTACTTACGGATAGGTTTAATCAATTCAATATTGACAAAGAAATTACGATTATGTAAAACTCATCAAATCACAATTTAATCTATAAAAACGAGAAAAAGAGGCTTTTTCAGCAATCGTCCCTGAAAAAAAATTATACAGAATGAATAAATAAATAAATAAATAAATAAATAAATAAATAAGATTATTCCTTCTTAGGTATGTCCAAAAATATTGCGCCGGCCAGGTGGCCGAGAGGGCTAGGGGCGTAGGCTTTCTAGTTCTCGAGTCCGCCTGGTCGTGGGTTCGAATCCCGCCGTGGGCATGGATGTTTGTGTTTGTCCCGGGCTGCGTACAGATATAACTTGTGTAAAAGGCGCAAAATGACCTTAATAGTCGACGCCTTAATTTCTAGAACCCCCCCCCAAATATTGTTATTCAGGAGGTTAGGTTAGGTTTTAGGTCCTAGATTTTATCTAGATATACTATGAAATCAAAGCTGAACGTGGGAAAGAAGTGATTTTGAATGACAAAACCTCATTCGTGTAAAATCTTACTTATTAATCTTACAATTTTCTTTTGTGAGATTAATCTTAGCGAAGTCAACAAACTGCTTCTAAACATAATGACTCAAGAAGAGCCATTTCTGCCTTTCTTGCATCAGTATTTTCTTACCCGATTTTATCTTAAAAGTGATATTTTTCGAAAATGTCCGCCTTTTGCATACGGCTGCCTTTAACTTTCTGAATATCGTTGAACAAGTTCTTAATGTTCTTTGTTCCTTTTCCACCATAATCCTAGACGATTCGATTTGATTTCAGCAGTTAATCTTTAACTAACTCTTTTTCTACTTGCTTATTGTTCACACAGGAGTTATCAGTATAACCATCTGGGAATTCACAAGCTACGATATTGTATTCAAAGTACTAAGATTTTTAAATTTTAACGATTCAATTTTCTGTAACTGATATAGAGAAGGAAGATTCGCGCTTTCTTATACCTTAGTGTTGCTTTCACCTTCGTTGGACTTGTTTTAATCTCTGACGAAATCTGGTGCTCGTCTTTTAAAATACATATTATTATACGACGTTTCTTCGGTTTCATTCTTATCAGAATGGTTAGTTTGTCACTGGTCTAAAAATGAGCAATACCTGAAGTCGATTCTAAATCATCTTTCTTCTTAACCTTTCCCGTTTAATTTGCAACTATCAGGTCCTTTAATGCCAACTCTCTTTTCACTGTTATTTCTCTCATTGTCATGATGGCTGCCTCTTTTCTCGTTTCGCCCTATTTCGATGCTCTAACAACTACAAAAAGAGTGGTTTCTAAGCAAGAGGTTTTAAAATCCTTGAAAATATTCCAATTCAATAATTTATTAGTCGAACATAATGAGAGCACACAGATATTAACTAATGTATGTAATTAATGCATACAGCGCTGATTTTTCATCACTTTTTGGGAACATGTTGGTGTACCTTTACTCTATCGGGATATCAATGCCGGCTCTGTTAATAGATTTCTTAAGTGCCTGCAGCGTAACAAGAAATATGTGATCATTACATTAAACTGTTTCCTTTAAATAGTTTCAGAAAAACTGTGGAGAACTTCAACGACGCAACCAGAGATTTGTTTCGATATTAATCCCATTTTGTCCGTTGGACTTGTGACATATTGTGCCGTCTTCTTAGAACTAACATTTTCTTTTATTCTCTTCATGCTTGGCTGCAAATCGATAGATGATGTCTCTATACGAATGAAGTAAAAGTTGTGTCGAAAAAAATGGTCCCACAATTCGCCTCACACATATGAAATTCCAGATGAAGTGGGAATACAAGCAATGCCTAGATATTGTTAGCATTATGAAATTACTATTGAATATTTGGAAATTACTATTGAATTTCTTTTAGCAAATTAAGCTGCTATTAACCCTCTGATTTTATGTTAGACTTACGATATATTGAGCTGATTTCTGCGCACTGGAGCACTTTTGTTAAAATCTTCTGCACATTCCAGAAACAACAGCATTCAATGGTCCTTTCTTTTATTTTAGAATAGGCAGTTTAAAAACCTATTTTCCGGGACTTTTGAATAATCCTTCATAGTGTTTTCCTCTAAGAATATTCAAAAATACAGTGCAGTCCCTCTATTTCGCGATTCCTTATGTCGCGAAATCGGTAAAGTCGCGGTAAATGGCTGGGCCCCGATTTTTTTTTTGTCATTTTTTTCAGTGGGAGGGAGAAAACGGCTCTTAAATCCGACTAATCTTATCCATAGCTCTTATAAGTAGAGTTTAATGTACTTAGATGAGGAAGGCAAGTCATCAAACAATGTTAATTATTGTCTCTGGGAATGGTGAGCTATGTAAAAATGTTCTTATTGGCTCTTTGGACGAGCGCCTTTTGAGGCAATCAATTTACGGCAAACTTTCAGTTCTTCTAATTTTTGTATTTTATATTTTTATTCCATTAAAACTTACTAAAGATGAAATGATCGTGTTATTGCCATATAAACATATTGTCATTATTTAAGGTGGTGCCATCTGTCGCGAAACAGCAAACTCGCGATATCGCGATTCGCTATATCGCGGGTGGTGAAATCTTGGCTCCCAGGTTCCGTGACAGAGAGGGCAGTACAGTAATTGTTTCTAAAAAAGACAAAAAAGTTTGTTAATTTATGAACAGTTTTAAGTTGAAATCGAAATAAATGCTTTTCAAAAAGTTTATTTTTTGCAAAACCTTTTTGGTATATACTGTAAATTGACGAGCTATACGTTGCAAGCATGGTAGCCTTATATCTCAAGAAAAATTGCTTTGAGTTCTTAAGAAGTTTGGACCAAGAAAAAACACCTCCCAAACACTTTCACGCAGAACATAAAAAATTGAAATACACTCGTTCACAGTCACAAATCGAAACAACAAGTCCTTTTGATCGTCATTAAACATCGCCAAACACTACATTGAAACATTCTCTCGCACGCGCTTTTGATCAGTACTCAGCTACAAATTTTCTCTGGAGAGCATCATATACGCGCTCAATATGATGCATATTCTGAGAACAATTTGGCAATTCATACGCTAGGATGTATATCCAAAAATGTGGGCTGTCTGTGTAGACGGGCGTTATCATCCGTGTGGAGAAATTATAGTTCAGAAAAAGAATCGTATTGGCTCATTATTTTATAGAGAAACAAGGAATATTTATAATTTCATTGAAAATATGTTGAAAATGGTGGAGTGGATCTTGTAATCAGAGACAAACAAGGATATTTGAAGGATATAGATTTATTCAAGTAGAGTGAAGGCTAGCAGAGGGACCAAGTCAATTTAGTAGCTTCGCTGTTTTGGATAATCCACAGCGAACAATTTTTTTTCGATTGCTAATGTCAGTTATGGTTTGGTCTCGTTGCAATTCTACCTTTCTGAGGTATTATAGAAAAGGCCGCCATTCGTACGTGAATAACCAATATCACATATAATAATCTCATATTATTCATTGATAACTTCGTAGATTTTAGACGAGGTTATTCAGAAAGGATAATACAAAAGGAAAGCTGATTTATTTTTTATTGGACTGACATACAAAAACCATATTGATATGAAAAGATAGAAGAAATTCCTAAGCTTCATATGGGCATTATAAGGGCTGCGTATGAGCACCATGGGTGACACGGCAGAAACGGTAGTCCCTTACTTCCCAGTCAACATATGCTTGGTAATCAACTGCACTGGAACAAATCTGCTTTCCATCAAAAGTCCAGTTGTTGTGGTATGGGGGAACATAACCTTCTTGATGTATTCCCACAAAAAGAAATCGTAGGTCAGGGCAGAATTGGCAATTATGATTTCCAACACGGCATATTCAACGTTCTCATAGTGCGGCTTCAGGTGTTAGCCAACTACACACATATACTACACTCATGAAACTTACACATCAGACTTTTGTATGTCAGTTCACTAAAAAAATAAACTTCACTTTTGAACTATCCTTTTTTGAATAAAGCTTTTTTTTATACGAGGGTATATCAATATATACGTCGCAAAATGAAATGTCTTCAAATTGCTGCAAGTGAAAATGTGCGATGAATGTCTATCGTTGCAAGTGTCGTGTCGGTGTAGGTGCCAGCATCACCGTGTAACATATACAGTGGTAAGATGGCAGGTGAAGAACATCAAGTAGGTAAGATGGCAGGTGAAGTACGTCATGAAAAACGGACCTTAATTAAATTTCTGTGGGCCCAGGGCAAATCTGCTGAACAAATGCACAAATGTTTATCCAGGAAAGCCGTTTACCCAGTGGTGTTCTTCTGTTGGATGACAACGCTCGTCCATACCGTGCCAATATCACAGTGGCTCACACCACTGGGTTGGAAACGACTGGAACATCCGCTCTATAGTCCGGATTAACACCATCCGTTTTTCACCTCTTCGCCCACTGAAGAATCACCTGGGTGGCCACCGGTTCCAGGATATGGAGGACGTCTGTCGGGAAGTTACCAGCTGGCTACGACACTAATCACTGGAACAAGCGCCAAAATGTTCATGGAGATTACGTTGAAATAAAAAGCAAATTTGATCAGGTGACTATTCAACTTTCATTTCTATGCCATTTACGATTTATATATTGACTTCGTATTATTAAAATGTCGGCATCAAAATAAAACCGCTGTTGAAGCTTAGATTAGTATCAGAATTAAAATTTCTGGTAATTCTGCACTGGCTTAATACTCAAAAAAATACTCAGGCACATTGAACCCATTCGAAAATTGTAGGATCAGCTGCCATTGACGAAGATCTTTTACTTCAGTTAACATTCCAGGCACAAAATCCAGTGAAGATGTTGGGTTAACGTGCAGTGTGCCAAAACCAATAATCACGTTAAAAACGGTTTAATCACCGTGAGAGCAACGGAGCGACTGGAGAAGGGAACTTTCCTCCCTTAACGTTGTAAACCGATATTACGAACTTGTTCTGTAATTCAATTACACGCAACATTTCATCTTTGCAATTTTCCGAGTCTGATCAAATGAACAATAAAATAGAATCCGGATTACTTTGGCATTCACTTAAAAAAACGAATCGAATCTAAAATAACGAAAGGAGCATAAAATTTTTTTCCCCAAAATATTCACTGATAACTTAATACTCCGTTTATTTTAAATTTAGAAAGTGCTTTTGATCATATTTTTTTAATTTACGCATTTGATGAGTCTACATAAAATTCTGTCATTTAAAAAAATAATTTATCTTTTTTCGCTAATTTTGTATTTTTCTTCAAATTTATATACCGAATTGTTTAAGTTTATTAAATTTGGCGCGTTTTTTTGGCCCCAGTTCATATTTTAAAGGAGTTTTATTATCTTATATTTCATTGATTTAGTGACCAATAAAACGGCTTGCTTCCACCTAAAATCGTTCTTTTCATTCATAAAATTGTTCCCAAAACTTGTTTCATAACGTATTAATAATTTACGGAGTCGGAATAAAGCATTACAGGTTAATTTATGATTTTGGAACGCTAAGTCCGAGAGCGACGGGACAGAAATATTGCTTAATAATGGACTGCGAAGCTATCGACAATAACCGTTGCCTTCTCTGGCCATTGAAAAACGTTCGAAGGAGAGGAAAATAAAAATTATTTCAAAAACATCTGTTCTCTTTCAATGGCAAATAGAAAACAAACCTTTTGCAAAATCGTTTTACGAATTTCCGGAAATAAATTGAAAACTTTCTATAGAACTCCAGGTGGATTTAAAAGAAAGACTAATTTTCGAAACCAGAACAATTTCCGTCGACCTGTAACTTTTTCTTTTTCGTCATTGTTTCCATTGTTTGCAGCGGAAAAGTTACCTTCTCGGTCAAAATTTTTAAATTTTTGGCTTTCATTTCTATTCAAAGGAACAGCTGGAATTTTTCTATTCTGTTGGCAATGCACTGAAAGGACTAGAGATTCTTACCGCTCTGATGTCACCAATATTTGATGCTGTAAATTTCGCTTTAAGGAAAATGAAACATGATATCCTAACATATAAGAATGTTGAAACATCTGCCTGAATGAAAGAATTATTTCAAAAAAATCCTGAATTGGCATCATTGGTGAAAAACTTTTGTTAAAATGAATTTCATTGCATAGCAGTTTTGTTACCAATATACATGTACGTGATATTTTTAGAGGACATTATTTGGGTAATACATTCTTTACACAAAAATTATAGAAACTTTCAATAAAATCTACATTAAAATATTTAATGTTCTAACTTCCATAAAACATCAATCTGTTGGATAAAAATCTAATAATCAAATAACATCTTCAAAAAAATATAAAATATGCGACGGAAATAGTGTCAGACTGACATTTAAAGGAAGAAGAAATCTTCCAGTGTACTATTGACCTGATCGTCGTCGGTTGTCATATAGTTCCATCTCATGCCATGTAAAAATTCTACGGAGAATTGGGTCACGCGTTTCCGATTGACAAGTAAGGGAGTAAATTTCTGACCTCAGTGGTCTGCACTTGTCACTCAATTCATGAGCTTCTTGACTGGGACAAGTGATGCCAGGTGTCAGGAAATTGTTGAGCACTGGCGTTACTAGTAAGTTTCGGATTTCTTAAAATATGATGGTTAAGAATATAATTCCGTGCTTTTAAAGTTATGTATGTGGGTAACCGTAAGATTCCTGAGGCGTGTCTCACAAAAATTAATTCTTCGAATCAATATCAGTCACTCATTTGAAGTTTGCACAATCGATGTTTCCAGGGCAGATCTTTACATTCTACCGTGCTCGCTGAGATGGAATGTCAGAGACCAGCGTGACATGGTTTTGTGTTGAAATTTGGAAACGTATCTCCTAAACTATGACAGAGGCATAGTGTCAATTGCAAAGTTGTAGAGCACCCTTCAACTGACAGCAAAACACATGAACTCGCAAAAAATTATTTTTATTAAACCTAGTCAATAACTGTATTATTGGTGTCAATTTGGTGTGTTTTTTTCCAGCATACTGTAGTATTGATTCAACCACAGCCTGGCTATTATTCATGCCTCCTTTTCCCTGCCAATTTAATGGTTTATCACCCAACACCGATGGGCTTCTCTGCAAATGATGTGAAGTACAGTATATTCCAAAAGCGTTTATACTTGCTTGAGCTAACCGAAGTTGATCGCTTATAAAGCCTTGAAGTTTGAAGGAACATCGTAGATGTTTTAAATGAACTTGGTCGTCCAAAGTGGAAATAGGGATCAGCTTTATGACTGATGTGGGCGTATTACAGTACTTTTAACTGAAAAGATTAATCGCTGCTTTCTATTTCAATAAGATAGTCTTTGCGAATGAAATATTTAACGCACTTACTAAAAACAAAGCAATAAATATTTATTTAATTTTATTTTTTTCTGCATTTCGAACAATGATATTTTTGACTTATTACTTTTTAAATTCTGTAATATTTTGATATCGAAATTGTTCATATCGCTATATACTGTATTATGCATATACAGGGTGTTCCGTAAGTCGTGGTCATAAATTTAATGGTATGCCTATTCAATAGCAAGGAACAAGGAATGTGCGTTGTTCGACCTGTGTTCATAGGGAGTTTTTCGTTACGATATACTGTATAGTAAACAGCATATAGTATGCTGCATAAATATCTCCTTTTTCATATATTAGATACTGTATTGATATATATATGTAACAAATATGTATAACATATTACTTTTTCCATCATGGACGAGAATACAACTTTGTATACCGATAAGTTATTTTTTTAAGCATAAACCCAGAAGAAATTTCATTTCGAAAGATTGGTAGCTATTCCCTATGAATATTCATAATATATTTAAAAAACTATTATTCTGTTAAATCTGAAGCAAACTTAAAGTTAATTTCATGAAAAACATGGAATGATTTAATTCGTGTATTCGCCATTATATTGTTGAGCGTGCTTTGCCAACTTATCGCTTACTTTCTCGTGTAGTTATCAAGTTGTTATACTGCATTTCTGCTAAAATGCATGTAATAAGAATATACATTGATTTATTAAAATTAAAGAAAAACTTGCCTAATAAAGGCTCAAAATCCGATTTCCGTCAAACAGTTGAGCGTCACTCATTATGCCTGCCTATCCTTGTTGCTAAAAAATCAAAAATGGCATCGTCCGACGTATTTCGTAGTCGATTAATCTCAGTGATTTAATGTATTGCAAGGAAGCCGAACATCATTCACTTAAATGAATACCAAAGTAGTAGAATGGACTGTACCGTGGTGAACGCTTTTGGAATAGACTGTACCTTGCCAACTTCAAGCAATTTTTT
>JAHWFO010005730.1:1579870-1623672 GCA_023313115.1 Rhysida immarginata | reverse complement strand
AAAAAGTTACAGCCATGGAGACCTTATTTATCAATCGCCTTTGCGTGCTTGATTTTTAATATAACTTTTTTCATATTTGAATAAAATATAAACAACAGTAAAACACATTAATAATAAAATAACTTACTCACTAAATTTTTATTGATAAAAACCAATTATAACATGAGCTAACTTAATATTTAATGGAAAATAGGTGTTTTCTATTATAATATTTAATGTGAATTCCATATAATTATTAGGAATCAAGGATAGCGTAAAAATACCTATTCTTGCATTAAAAAGTTTATGCTGGAAAAAAAATCTTTCTTCATTATGAAGCATGGCTTTTTTACAGAAATTTTTTGAAGAAATCTTTATTAGTCAATTATGGTCAATTTCATATAAAAAACCACTGGTATACATCAGTTCGGCATGCTATGTACAAAGCAAATCGTACAAATCCGATGATTTTATTTTTTTTAATATTACGAGAGTAAGTCAATATATAAATCGCAAAATGAATTATTTTCAAATTGCAGCAGTGTAAAAGTTTGCTATGAATATCGGTCGTTGCAATGATCCTTTATGCAAGTATGTAATATATACGGCGCTAATGGTCACGTTTTCGTTGGCGGTAAGCCATTCGGGTGGCAAGTGGAGAAGATGGCAAGTGTGTTAGCTGATTGTACCCGTGATGACTAACGGGCCACAATTTGATTTCTGTGGGCGCAGTGCAAGTTTGCTGAGCAAGTGGACAAGGAAATGTTATTTTTTTACAATAACAAATGCTTATCCATGAAAGCCGTTTGCCCAGTGGAGTTTTTCTGTTGGATGACAACGCTCGTCCACACAGTGCCAATGTCACAGTGGCTCACATCAGTCATAATTTGACACCAGCCGACTTTCACCTCCACTGAAGAATCACCTGGGTGATCACCTAGGATATGGAGAAGGTCTGTCGGGAAGTTACCAGCTTGCTACGACACCAACCACAAACCTTTTTCGCTGCCGTCTTTGAGGGGCTCGTGAAATGCTGGGACAAGTGCCAAAAATGTTCATGGAGATTAACATCAACAAAATGAAAAATAAACCAAATGTCATCAGTTAACTATTTCATTTCGAAGCCATTTTGCGACTAATATATTGAGTTACCATCATATATATGACAATGCAACCATTCGTTCTCAAGCTATCATGCCAAGTGTAAGTCAAAACATCATAGAACTAAATTTTGAGGGAATGAAGTTTAAACATAAAATTTCCATATTTAATAGCGTTTTTGTTTCTTAAAAGTACTGATATTTCAAAATTGTCTTATAATTAAATTATGTAACTTTGGAAATTTTTCTTTATATTTTAAAATATGAAGAATTAAAAAATAAAAAAAAATTTTCATAATTTTCACAAAAATCGCGATTTTTAGGGCGAATGTTATCCTTAATTTGAACAATTTATTTATTTATTATTCATTTTTATTACATGGGATTCACATTTTACATGAAATAACTATTTTTACAATTGTGTTCAGAGAACACTTGCCCAGCATGCCAGTCTAAACTAATCGCTAACCTTGGATTCATTTTCCAGTGCTTTAAGGGATAGACAGTTCTATCTCCAATATACGTATATGCATTTCTTGTTTTACTTGTTTCCTTACCATTACTACTTTAGATTTCTGTCTGCTTTAAGAGGTTCCATATTATTAACAGTTTAAAATTTAAACAAGAAACAGTTGGCAGATGATTTCCTATTTATACCTATCGAAATCTTAGCTTATCTATTTTTTGTATTCCTCTTTTACCTTTTCTGTGTCAAAAATGTTAAATAACCATTGGATCAATTGTAAATTTGGTCTAGCAGAGGATCAGCATACTGAGACTTTGCTTGTTCTTCCTGCGCCTTAGCCCTCTCGGCTACCGAGCCGGTTGTTATATATAACAAAATCTAAAACAAATTGCGGTATTTAAAAATATTTAACATAGACTTTTTAAAGTTGAGTTTGGTCATGATTTCGTTTGATATTTGTAGGATTTGATTTTTTTTATGTATCTTGAATGTAACTTTTCTTCTTCCTAAAGCAGATATAGAACCTTTTCTGAGTTGTTCGGCGTTTAATTTATTTTCCCCTTTAGCACTGAAAACGGTTGGAAGAAAAAGATTTTTCTCCGTTGATAAAAGATGGTGTCCTTATTACAATGCTCACGCTATTAAGGCGAATCAGCCTTTTGCGCAGCATTATCACAGGGGCCGACTTGGCCGTTTTCATCATTCACCGTCTCATCTTTAATCAGTTTCCAACTCCTTAGGCTTCGGTTTTCAAGCTCAGTATATACGCTCCCCTCTTTGCAACATATGTTTCGCCAGCCTTATTATTATGAAGCTATTGACATTGCTTTAATGGCTTCTCGTTTTCGATTCAGGTTCGTCTCCGCTCTTGACCTCGGCCCGGCACCAACTGCTTTTTGAATAATGAATCGGAGAAGCGTGTTTCGCGATGGACTGCCCGTAATTACGGCCTGGGCCTCTCTTGCTTGTTTTCTTCGATCTAAATAGGGAGGCAAAGCGAGTGATGTAGTGTGACAATATGCAACATCACCTCCTAATCCACTCTCCCTTCCCCCTCGACGTCGAAAACAATAGGAAATAGCCTATACGATTGCTGCCATTATTTGGTTTAGCGTTTAGGAGTTATGCTTATGGCCAACGGCGGTTCGCCGGTCACAACAGCTTGCACAACGATAATAAAATGGTCCGCAATAGAAAGTGCATGGATTATAACCGCGTTATCTGGAAAAGTTCCGCCTCTGCCATATTTGGGCATAAAAGCAAAAATAATGAAATATTGTGCCATAATTCTTAGGGAATTTTTATGGTAACCAACATTCCGCCAAGTGAACCTTGCTAAAGTAAGGGCTTAAACATTTTAAAATTGTGTCGCGGTTCGTTCTTGGTTTGATGCACATAAATAGATTTCTATAAAATTGAAAATTTAAAAATAAATAAATAGACATAAGAGTTAACTCTGCTGAAAATAAATTACACACACAAATCGACATCTCATATATGTTGCCTTGCATATCAAATGATTTATTCCTACATCACACTGGAGGTTGTCCACTTTCATCGTAGCACAATTGCAGCGTCTCTCTTGTCTTCTCTCCTTATTTTCAGCTCATTCATAGTAAATTGGTAATAAATGCGCGCCTATCTGGATTCTTTCTCTTCTTCCCCGGCCAAGATTAAACTCTGGCTTTTTTTTCAAGCCCTCATTTCTTAAGTGTAACTGCGTTCACATAGAAAAGGTTTCTCTATCGGATTTACTGAGGTCGATCGTAATGTCTGTGTGGAGGCCATTAAATGGTTTGTGCCCTAAGACCCAACAAGTGTTCCATAAGGTTACTGTCGTTTGTCAAGTTACAGCTGGATACGACATCTAAATCTGAACGTCGACTCTCCCATCTTAACCAATGAAATCCCTTTCCCTCTTCCTTTCTTTCTCTCTTTTACTCTCTCTTTCTCTATCTCTCTCTCTCTCGCTCTCTCTCTCTCAATCTCTCTCTTGAATTCTCTGATTTTGTCTTTTCGAAATGTATATTTGTTCTAAATTTATATTTCCCCAAAGTACTTTACATCTCTAAAATCTTTTGAAAATCATATTTGTAATATCATCAAAAACTACAACATATTTTTTTTTGTATTTTAAAAAGGTTTTAATTAAGGATTATGTCTTTATGTTTTTCAGATTAGTGAAAGTATTCTAATTCATATATTATGCGTTTGTGTGTATTTTCTGTATTTGACAAATTATTTTCCAAACCATTTATTCGTATAGAATAAATCTTTCAAGGTATAAATCTTTTTTGCGTAAATTAAGTTATAGATTAATTTTTTCAGATTTAAACCATTTTCATAATTACTGGACACGTAAGAATTATGTACACGAAAAGATGGCAATTCCTTTTTTGTTTTCTCACTCCTTTGTTTTTAGTAATAAAAAAAAGTTATAAGCTTTCCTAAGACCAGGTACCTAAGCACAAAGAGTTTGGTTTTATGTTGGCATGAAGACCATTATTTGAAAAATTTAAATGGTCAAAATTTTTGAATAATCATGTGTTTTTTGTGGTCAGTCCATACAGATCAGATGAAGTCATGTGTAGGTATCATGGCCTCCATGGGGGGGGGGGACATTTTAAATATACGTAAAAAAACATACATTTAAACTCAAAAATAAAAAAGAATAAAACCAATATTCAATATTGCAGCCAAAAACATTGAAATTAGTAATTAATTATAAATTATAGACGAGTTTTCTCTGAACTAAAATAAAATAAATATATCTGAAATAAAATGATGAAAACCGAAATATTGATTAGAAACCATATTAAGAACAACAACAGGAGGCCGAATTAAAAGAAAGAACTGGGTTGACAAACAACAAAAATAGGGTCTAAGGAAAAAAAGCTAACGTGAGTTTGCTTTCAATATGTCAAAATCGGAACATTATCAGTTATATATTACAAGCACAGTCTCTTTTGCACATTTCTATAAAAATTAACACAAAAAGCATTTGACAATAAAAACTTTCGTATTTATCGTGCTTTGATAGCACTGCTTTGCTGACAGATGAGTCAACAAGGAGCGATATCTATATCTTAAATTTTGCAACTAGGCATTGTTTATGGGATATTCTATTTTTGACATGGCATTTATAGTTGATTTATTAGGCTGGGAAGCCAATTTATCAGTAGGGGGCCCACATTACCACCTTTTCCTCTATATGTTTATGGCCGAAAGAACATGTTCGTTATTGAACGCAGGCGTTTTCCGGAATTTTGGCAAAACTACTCAATTAGGAGTTACGTTTTTATGCTTCAAAGTTTGTGAGCAAAAATTTATTGCATGCAAATTAATTTTGAATTTTCATCTCCACTAGCAAAAAGTGAGTTCTAAAACTGTTAATTAAATCAAGAATGCACTAAAATAAAAATATTAAGAAAAGATATTGTGTTCTATTTTTGCTCGAGTTGAGAAATTTTCTAATTTAATAATGCAGTTTGAATCTTAACATAACAGCAACTCATAATAACGCAGAAACCCTTCTCAGATAAAGGGAATCTATCTTACTCACTAAAACGAATTATTTACAATGATAGATAATCCAAATGTTCTTGGCTATCCAAATGTCCAATATTAATGAAGTTTAATTTGCTTTGTACATAAGTTTAATGTGAAAGATGATTCAAAATAAATTATCTGTATTTAAAGTACTCTGGAACGGAAAACAGTAAGCATAGCAGTATCAAACTGGGATGGTACGTGTCATAAAAAAATACCGATAAGGGAGGATATGACGAAGTCCGAAGCAATCCGCCTCCTCAAATCGATGAACCTTTAGTCATACAGCACTTACAAGGGAAGTAGATGAACATGTACCTCACAGATTCACACAAATTTGAAATATGTTACTGATCTAAAGCTACTATTGATGCTTGCAAAATCAGAATTCACTAAATTTATTTTCTTTTAAAATAAACCACGAAAACGAACAAATTTGAGCACACTTAGCCACACAAAGACTCCGTTATTAAAGCCATAGTTAAAGCGGTCTGCGTGTATTAATGCGCTTGACGAAACTTGTTTCTTCCACTACTCAGCAATAAGGACGAATCCACTCCACATGAAAGCAACGGAAATAGCATTAGATGACAATTGAATGGATTCTCAAGTTTCTAAACAAAGTTTTAAAATTAGATTATTAAAATTAGCTAAGTGAAAAATCTGTATAGTAATTAATAACCATTTCTTTAATTTATTATTTCATTTAATTAATTAATTCGGTAATATTCTTAAATGTTCCGGAGCTAGCGTCATGCGAAACGATATCAAGGCTGTCGAGTGATATGTTGTGTTGGCGAGGGGATATGTATCGCGATGCTTTATAATTTTAAATAAAAATAATATTCATGGATGGTTACCTCATCTTGTTAATTATTTCGAGACGAATGATTAAGCTTCTGTGCTTAATAACACTGCTCTAACTGAAAATATTTTGGCGACCGACGTTGATGATTTTGCTTCCAGCTTGACGATTTTACTTCCAGCTTCTTTTTGGTCCCTCACTTCCGTTACCGCCGCCTCACAACGCCATCGCATCCAAGATACGTTTGCGCGCTATAAAGAATTCTCTCGTTTACCTTCGTGTAGTTACCTTCTTAGTCTTGTTGGGTTTACACGCAATGCATTAGTGCATGTAAATAAAGCGCTGCTGAAGCATTTTTCATGTTTTTCAGTAAAAGACAACTTTAACAGTAAAGCACTATCCTTTTTCGTCTACATTTAATTAATCTTGAAGCAAAATTAAATTAAATATTTTCTATATTTAATAAAACTAAATACCCCTTCAGTTGGCCCTTCGCTACTAAAGATTCTGCGTATGTATTTAATAATTTTGCATTTTTGAAATTCTGACTTCTGATTCTTAAAGACCATCAAAAAGTAGAATAGGAATGTCTCTAAGATCCACCCTCTATCTCTTTGTCTTCATCTATAAAATTGAGTTCAAAACTTTAAAACGGCTGGACCAATTGATAAAACACCAAGAATAAAACATTTCTCAAAAATTGTGTACAATCTGAAAATATCATTAAAAATAGTTACAATTTAAGATTTCAAATTTGTCCCTTCACCCATCCTCAGGAGGTGGCGGGGTCGAGTTTGGAATCATTGGATAGTTTTTTTTAAAAAAATTAAACACGTATTTTTTAGTTTTTGTATGATGCGTGTTTTCCGAGTTAATTTGATTTGACAGGTTAAATGAGGCACGTTATCTCTATACGAGGAATATTTTTAAGTAAGGTCTGTTTTTTAATCAAAACAAAACTACTATATATATTTTCAATATTTATTCTTTATCAGATTCTATATAGCTTTTACTATTTTTCCACATAGTTTCCAAATTTATTTAACCGCTCGTCATAGCGCTAAATGGACTTCCGCATGCTCACTTCATAGAAGTCTGCCGGTAAAGAAAGCCACGCAGTTTTCGCTTGTTCATCGTCGCTAACATGCAGGCTGCCGATGAACTCCTTTAGATGCCGGAACAGGTGGTAGCCACTGGACGCGAGGTCCGGATTGGAAGGCGGGTGGTCAAGTTGTTCCCAACTAATCAGATCTTTTCTGGTGATATGGGATGTTTCAAGTAACTGGAAGAACGTTCGGACTATTAGAAAACGATCAAGAATATCAATATATGCAGGAGGTAATTGGATGTCAGATGCTTCAACAGCTCCAACATCTACGTATCTCTTTTGTATTATCTTGACGAGTTGGAATCTAAGCCAGCCAAAGCAAATTTGGGAAGACTGTTTCCATGCAATCTCTCAAGATATCAACATCAAATGAGTTGTGCTACAATAGATAGAAAGTGATCTATCAAACCCTTAAAGATGTTGATAGATACTTGATATGTAATGGAAAAGAAGTGGCTTACTGTCCAGATCAACCCAACTACATGAATTTTCAGATCTTGTAGACGAAACAACTCAAGAAAACAACTTATTAGTAGGTACAGAACGATTGTTCAACATATCAATGCTTCAAGAATTGGTTGATCAGACTTCTTAGCTAAATGACGACCAACAACGCGTTTATCGTGAACAGAAATTTGTTTATAGAGATGTAATCTGAGTCAATCTAAATGGTTTACAATATCTTTTCTGAGTTTGCAGAATATGATATAAAATAATTAACGTTTTATTAAACAATCTTAAAAGGAAATTTATTAATTATTCGCTGAGCACGATAATCTAAATTTCAGTAATGCCGACGTGTCGAAATTAAATATTTATTTGCCAAAACAAGAAATAGAGGGAAAATTAATAAAGTAAATTTGTATTAATCTCTTTCAAAGATCCTTTGTATTAAAATGCAAACTATTTTATATTAGAGGCATATATGAAACTGGTAAGCAATTTAAAGTTGAACGATTTTCATCTTCCATCAGCGAAGCGACGGGCATTGGACCAGTTTATTAATAATCATGTTGCTCCTTTGCTTAACATTTCCATATGTCTCATTAATAATATAAAGACAATTTTCATCTTTAATGTTATTTTGTCATTTTAAAAGATGAGTCATTTACTAAGATCCTCATTAAATTCCATGCTAAAGAGAGTATTCGTCTGTTATTCCAAACCCCTGAGGACATGTGGCGCCTTCGGAGGCAGCAAATCATGAAGGGCATGTTTATGAATAGTTTTCTTCCTTTGGTTATTATTATCTGTCTCTATGCAAAAAACGCTTCGTGAAACTTTAACATTAGGCAAAAAACAACTTCGTATTCTTCTCGATTGTGAATCACAGTAACCGTAAATGGAGGAAACTATTAAAGTTGTTTTGAATCGTGAATTTTTGTTTTACACAACTAATTAATTATTCCTGAATTAAAACAAAGTTCAATTAGTAATGGCAACGGATACAGAGAAATCAGGTTCTTCAAATTTTGTTTTAAATATCAGCGGAAATGAAAACTTTATTTAATTTTTAAAGTCTTATATTAAACCATCAGCGTTAATCTACTAACAAGATTTTACAATTTTTTATTTAATTTTTTAATTGAGAAACGTTAATTAATTTTTACAAGAGGGGCAAAAAAAAAAAGCTTTACTAGTGCCGCCAATGAAACGAGGCACTTTTGAAAAGTTTCTTTTTCCATCTCCCTCTTGAGAAAAGTCGATCAGTCTCCGTAATGAATTCAACGGAAATCGTTGCATTGGAAATTTACCTTTTTTGGAAAGAGAAAGAGAGTCTCGCCGAATTTGGATTTCTTCCATTTACTTTTTCCATAAGTTAATTTAAAAATTTCATTAAACGTTAATCTTTTTTTTTTCTCCTTCCCCTAGCCCTTTTTCTCTTTACCAGCACACCCATTACCATTAAGGTAAATATTTTTAAAGTGTTAGAAAATACGTTTTTTTGTTTAAGCGGTTTTATTTATTTTGAAGACCAGCTAGAATATAAGGGAAAGAGTTTGTTTTAGAACCAGTAGATTGTTTAGCATTTATTGATTTAACCTTTAAATTTCAGAAGAGAACTAAAATAACGGAGAATTGTTTTTGTAGTCTTAAAATCTCGTCTAGTACCAGTGGAATGTATCTAGAACAACAGTGAAGACAGTCACATGTTCGCAAACGTTACTTCAAAGTAAAATTTAACATATTCTTTTAGGAAATAGTAGATGAATGTGTTTTTATTTCTCCATAAAGCTTGATCATGTCTGATCATTCAAGAAATACGAAATTTTTTATTTACCCATTCCGTGGTTTAAGTCTCGATTAGTCCCCGAGCTGATATAATTCGTCCCTTAAATTTAGACCTAAAAGAGCGTCGAGTTCCTAACTAGGAAATCAATACAGTTCCCACTCTATTATTCATGTAATTGCCTTAAAGTATTTTAGTCTAAGTACAAGTTACCAATGATTCTCTTTATCGCGTTACTCGCTACAAATTTCCATTTACGCTATCGATATCGTTGCAGGAAACTTGTTGATGGAGGGTAGGTTATATCGTAGCAGTTACCATTTACTAATCGTTTTTTAATGGAATACACAGCTAGGAAGACAAAGATTGCAGAATGTAGATTCCTTAGAAACATACCCTATTAGAACCTATAAAAATATATGTAAAAAAACAGCCTGAGCATTCCCAAAGGAATAGATAATTGCTTTGCACGGATAGTCGTATTTTCAATTAACAAATTAAAAAAAATTGCATTAAAAGCCATAAAACTTTAACATGAGAAACTGTTGGTAAAAAACGTTTTACCTCAGGATTAGTATGATAGTTTTATATTAATATAAATAATTTTAATTTTTATGAATTTAATTTAAAATTATTTATTCTATGTTGGAATACAGTTATGTTTTTCTTCATATAAAAATGATTAACTCTCAAGTTTCGTCCTTGTGCTTTTATAAGATGAAAAGAAGATTATTCATTAGTTTAGTTCTAAAATAAAACTAAACACCTGATAATGTCTATGAGCTTTTTAATAGCCTAACAGTTCTTTAAAATGGGAGTAATAAACGTAATATTAATCTATTTCTCAGATAATTTACCAAATATGAGGAAATTACACAAGAAGTTAATGACTGAAGAGAGTTGAAATATCTATTAATTTTAATAATAAAAATAAACAAAGAAAGCTTTCTAATATTGAAAAATTATCTGGAAATGCAAAATATAATGCAAACAGTGTGATTTGCCTTATTCTGCCATAAGCTTTACAATTCCAGCCTATGGAAGAATTTCTAAAAACAATTCTTGAGAATAAAAAGAACAAAAAATCACCAATCTATATACAATGGAACCTTTATTATAGAGTGGTGACCCTCTATAAGAAACTTCTAAGAAAAATGTGCTTTGTTTTTCTAGTTCTACAAAATAATGGTTCTACATATATAAAGTAAGTGGCTTATATATGATGTATTTTAATATTATTCTATGAGTGGATTTTTATTTTAAAATAGTCAATGATTTTCTTTAGTTTAATGGTTTCGCCATGTGGTTTCTTGCAAATTGAAAATTTTCACCGCAATATTGCATGCATGAGACTTAGGCTTATCCTGATTTTCTACTACTCTAAAACCGTTGTCATCATAATTCATCATCACTGGACGGATAATAGAACGTGACGGGTAATGGCGATCTACTGTATATGATTTAATCCGATGTTCAAATATTGCTAAAACATTTTTGTACTTTGGAAGTATTTTATAAGTTATATTTGAATAAATATGAGATATAATAAATAACTTCCTATTAATTTAATGATTTAAAACTTAAATATATAAAATAATAAATAATAAAATAATAATAATGTTAATTAAACGTAGTCACAATTTTGGGGTCTAGATGATGTCCAGATTGTTATGTCGATTTTCCTGATGATAAATTCCACTGATGATATCCAAGATAAACTTTGCAGAGAAGAGGTGAATTTTTTTAAAGTTGAATTTGGAAATTTGAAGTTTAATACTAGATGTTGGAGGTTTTAATCTCATCTTCATCAACTTGCTAAACGTGTTCAGATAGCAGAGACAAGTATTAGATTTCCAGAATTAGATGAAGCAAAGAATGCTTTACTAAAGTCACAAAATTAAATTTTCCATAAATAAATTCTTTATCTTTATTATCAAAAGTAAATCCTTTTTATGCATTATCATTTATATAGAAGTGAAATTAGCCTAACAATGACATAAAATGACGAGGAAAAATATGACAAACATTATATTAAAAAATAAAAAAAGTCTTTCGTTCTTCTGAAAACGTAGATAATATTGTATGCTGAAATATGCTAACGATGTCATAATTAAAAGAAAAAGGAGTTTGGAGCTCCAAAATAAGACATGATAAATGGGCGGAATTCGAAATGACAGAAGGGGACTAAAAGTAATCCTCCCTTGAGTCTGAGCTTTCAAGTATTTGCTTTGGAAATCGAACTTATCTAAACTGATGAGAACAGTTTGCTTGCTCGACGTTCGCTGAAGGAAAGTTCGATTTTTCTATCCGGGCAACCACGCCAAAATGTTCGTCTTTGTCCTGGTGAACACGGAGTGAAGGCGTCTTAAAGCAGGCCTTCGACTTGAATCAGACATAAGGCCTCCGGAAGAATCAACGAAGCAGACACAGCCCGCTGTTGTCAAGAAGTGTCTCATTGAGGAGGGCATTGTCTTCTTGCGTTAGGCTCTTATCGGGTCGTGTTATCTGCGCATGTCTACAATAATTTAGAGTTTCAAAAGAGGCTTGCCTTAGCAGCACTTTCTACTCCACCTCTTCCTGCCTCTCGCCGCCTTTCGCCTCCGTGTCCTCAGATTATATATATGTGTTTCCCATTGTGGGCAAACATCCTCTGAGAAATAGACACGGTGTTCGCCATCAGTTTCCTTCGGGCCGAGACGACGAGGAGGAGGTTTGGCCGCCCGCTTCTCTCCCTCTCTCACTCACTCACTACCTCACTACGACTACTCACCGGCACCACTACTCGTTTCATCACCCAGTAACGGAGGAGTGGAGCTAATTATGAAATGTAATTATGTCGAAATGGCAGTTACTGCTCCCGATCAGAGTCAGGATAAGGGAGAACCGACCATTTTATAACTCGGCTGCAAAAGTCCGCGCCACTGTCGCGTTTATTCGGCTAAGAAGGAGGGAAGGGATGGGTTCCCTGAAAATCCTACAACACCCGTCGCCTTGTTTATTACGGAATGCATTATATTGCAGAATAAACAGCCCCAACTTTTATGGCACCTCATAAAACCTTTACAATATCGCCACGTTAGCGATGATTCATGCTAATTAATAGCTCATATTTAAAGATCCGTTATGTGCATTTTTAAAGAGGTTAACATCTTAATGTCATCGTTTTGCCACGAGTCAAAGTATATTCTATTCGTTGATTGTATTTTAAGAGTTATTTCTAATAGGCATTAAAATTTGTATTTTAATAGTTAATTTACTGTATCGTCCCGAATTAATCAACTTTATCTCAGCTTTTAAATGCCTAACTCTGGAAGATATGTTATGTAAAAAAGCAGTTGCAAATTGTAAAAAAAACATCCCAAGTAGCTTTAACATAATACGAATTAATTACTTTCATATAATATTAGAATTTAGCATATTATACAACTTTAATATAATTTTCAGTTTAAAGATGGAAATTGCTTCAGCAAACAGCTCTAGCTAGATGGTAATATTCGTCTTTGCTGAAAAAATACTTTCATATATCTTTGAAATACGTTCCTCTCTTCTTGCTAGTATCTCTTTACATCATAATGTTGTGTGTTGTCTTTCAACATGACATAATCAAGGGTTTACTGCTATAATCTGTGCCTAACTCGATGAAAAGCTGCGTAATGCCTACTACAAAGACACGGTAAACCGACAATCCCTTGATGCTTTAACTTGAGATGAAACGGGATGAAGAATTCCTTAAAGGTTATGTAGAAGTATCTGTTTTACATAGAATAAAATTATAATTAATTACAGAAATGTAAATTTATAATATTCAATTTAAAAAAAATTATATCGTCATTTCGAATCTGTTAGAAAACTTTTCTAAGTCTTCATTTTTTAAAACTTATTATTTAATATTATAACTCTTCACATCTGTAAAGAATTCGAATTAGAACTTTAATTTTTGTTTTCTTTTTAATATTTTTTTTCAGTCGTTTGATTTAAGAATTGGCTTAAAAGTATGCTGCAGTTAAAAATTATTAGAAAGATGAACAGTTATTTCTTGAAAAGCAAGAATAATAATATAGTTCTAAAATCCGGATAGCTTTATTTCGCCAAAAGCATATTTTTGATTAAAATATCCCATATTAGCTGAAAAGAATTCTATCTTTAATACCAATATCAAAAAACTGCTAATTCGGTTTTTAATTTATTTCATTACTAGTTGTGGAAACAAGAAAAATAAGATATGAGAAATATGTTAAAACAACAATTTTCCAAATCACGAGTCTATGAACTCTGTATTATATTATTTAGCAATTATAAAATAAAATTTCAAACTTTGCATTGAAAAATAAAAAAATTAAGAGATTCTAAACCAGGCTTATAAAAATCAAATTGGCAAACTTACAAGTTCTTCTAAAATTCTTGAATCAAAACAATTTTTTTCAATCTTCAGCGTCTTATGAGATTCCAGTCGTCAACAATTTGTGGACTTGGCCATACTAAGGATAAATATGCCAGAGATTATAACGTGATGTTCTTGAAAATCCTCACAAGTTTCTTTACGAAAGACTGAAACCTTAGGCATTCTAATTTCCAGTTTCATCTTTACTATTTCATAATGTTCATTTTTAATTAACTTTTTTCCACAGAAAGGTTTGAGTTTTATATTTGTAATTACGAATGCTATAATGCTCAAATTTTATAAAATATGCTATTGAGTTCTATCTTAAGTATCTATATAATATGAACGTCTGTCCATTTATTGTTAACAATTTATTGATACTAATTACATTTACAGAGACTTAGAGTATTTAATTCGAAGAGCAAAAAAACTTCATATATATAGTCTGTTATAGCTCTAAAGGGTCGGGTAGGATTTAAATGTTGATTTTTTTATTGTAGTTATTTCTTTTTGTTGTAGTTTTTTTTTTTGTAGTTATTTGAGCTAGAGAATGTAGCTTTAAAATACGAGTTTTAGGGAACTTTCAACGCATTTTCTGGGAATTGAAATCCAAACACTGTTGACTTGAAATAAATAAGCCTTTCCAACATCAAATTGCTATTCGAGTGATATTTGTGAAGGTTGCTTCCATTCGACTTTTCCTCCTAAACAGTCAACCGCATCCGAACACTCGGGAGTTCTTCCTTAAAGCGGCAATACGGAATTGTTAATAGCTTTTTCGTTTCTTCGCATTATAAGACCTGTTCAAAATTACCAATAACTTCATATGCACTGTAACTCAAAGCTGCCGGTCAACTAGCATTCTAAAATTTCATGTCATTAATTTTTGTAACTTTATAAAATTAGTTACAAAGTTCGTCAACAGATGGCACTGCTGGCGCGGTAAAAATAATAATTGTTTCAAAGTAACCACCATTTGCAGACGCCCGTGCAAACATTTCAGTTAGAATGCTGAACGAGGAATAGAATGCCGATCTGACGGGACGGAATACGTAGAGAATAGCAGCACCATCTGTATCTGTTGACGAACTTTGTAACTAATTTTGAAACTTGGTGCGAATAAATTCCCTGGTTTTCAAATCGTCGCTCATTTTTGGGACATCTTGTATAAAGATGGCTTAACATTACCCCCAACACTCGTTCTTTCGGCCTGATTGTCAGAATTTAATTATCACTCCCCCCCTCTCTTTAGGATAAACAGTTACTTCTGCATGAAAACGTATTTCGGGGTAAAAGTTTAAGTAATGGAGACCTAAAGTATAATTTCTTATTTAAACGTAACTAAAATTCCCAAATAACCTTAAAAGCACTAATAATAAAATATTAAACGTTGTTCATAACTAATTTTTATTTCTTTCTATTACAAAGGAAAACGCAAAAGGCTATCATTTTGAGGCGTTCTAATAGATTAATAATTTCCAGCGAAATTGCCCTTTTTAAGAGCACTTTGGAGAGGTGGTCTGCCATATTGAGCAAAGTTTACAAAAGAAAGTTCGCCCCCTTTTCCTGAGTGCCGTTTTAGCATTGCCACTTATTTACATTGACCGAGAACTCGGTCTCTCTTTTCCTCTCTCTTTATGGAAGTAAATACGTTTTAGGCAAATAAAAATGCTGAGGTTAAGCGTGATGAAACTTGTTTATATTGCTGCTCTGAGGGGGTCTTGGAAGACGACTTCTCGTGACTAAGCCTTGACAATAACCAACACTTTTATTTCATCACCTGCGTAAACGAATCCGCAATTAAAACCTATAGTAATGCTCGGTAAAGCCTAGGATAACGAATAAAAGTCGACGACTAAGATGGCTTTGTAGAATTTACAGTGAAATTTCATTAACCTTCGTCAGCTTCTTTTCGCAATAAATAATTTAATAAAAAATACTTAAGAAGAGAAGTTTACGTGATTCTTAATTTCATTAAAAAAAGACTTAAAGTTTAGAATAAAATTTTTTCAACAAAGTTTTCTTATTATGTTGCTCAGGAAAAACGGCTAATGTTGAATATAAACAATAATAATTCAAAGACATTCAACTTGAAGAAACATTAGATATTTAATGCTTTTTCAAGTAGCAATCCTTATTTAAATATTTCAACTGAATGGCTCATTTGGAAAATGTTGTAACCAACAGATTGAAAAGGTGACTTTTCAATGGAAAAATGCTCTACTTGTTGGTTTAATTTTTTTTTTCTCATTTAATTGTCAAGACAATAAAACCATAATTTATGGAGTATATTGTTATAATTTTTAATAATAATAAACCGTTGAAGTAGCTTTAAAAATATTATTTTCCTAAAAATCAAATTTGGTTGTTTACAACGTTTTCCAGATGACCCATTCAATTATAGAGAGTAAATTTTATTTTAATTGCTTTTGGGATGTTAAAATTTATGACACGCCAAGGAGCATGTAATCCTTGTTTAATTTCTTTAATTTTGGCTGCTAATTTAATAAATGAACATTGTGGCCATCTTAATATTGATTTCTGCATCATAAATATTTCATATCATTTCATTTACACGCTTTAATATCCTTTGACATGTTTATGTAAATTTAATTCTGATACCTTTTGGAATCTCTTATTACTTCTCTATATGAGTGCCGTCAAAGTGAATTGGTTAAAACCTACTCCAAAAAATTTAACGCGATTAACAATGAAACAACTATCATGCAATATTAGATCAAAATTGAATGGATTCTATTTCATTAATTAAAAAATTTAATATTTGAATAAGGTGGAAAAGTTAAAAAAAATTAAATTTGATTGTGATAACTCAACACTGGGAAACTATGATCATTATTTTTTATTAAATCTGACATCGATTTAAAAAATTATTTTTTTTTTTGCTTTTTTAAAACATCCCGTATTACATCCTGAATTTTTTATTAACCTTTAAATGAAATAGTCCCTATGGAGGTCAATGTCAATAACGCTGATGGAGCGAATCATTCGTAGGCTGTGAGATCCTGTCGTAGACTCTATTATAATATGTAATTATGTGTTGTTGAATTCTGTTATAAAATAGGTGCTTTCGTTATATAATAATAGAAACTTCTTGGTCTTTCCGCGAATCTTATATATAAAAATGATTTGGGGGTTTGTTTGTTTGACAATGCTCTGTCACGAACAATATGCCATGGACCAGGCCCCCCCCCCCCCCCAAGCACCATTGGGTCAACCCCCCCCGCCTCCCCCCCCCCCGAAAAAAAATTATGGGTACGGCTTTGCCATGGACCAACCATATACTACCCGCTAACAATAAGCCACAGATCAACAATAATCTGAAAGATATAATTTGTTTCGATATTAGAACGATGACAATCTGTAAAAATTGGAAAGTACGAGGGTTGTTCCGAAAGTAAGATTCGTCATTTTTTTTTCACACGGAAACTTTATTGCCAAAAAATAAAATACAGCATTGCATCATGAACTATGCACCTTATACTATTTTTCGACATAGTCGCCACCGACATTGAGACATTTGTCGTAGCGTGCAATCAGTTTGAAGAAAGAGTAGCAATAGACAGGCATGCCCGAGGCTATTCGAGTACAAATCACGATGGTAAACAGACTTATACTGACAACGAGGTCGCATCCCAGTTCTCTAATGACGAAAAAATTCAAAGTGTCACCCTCCGCAGGAAAGATTATGGCAACAGTGTTCTCGGACGCGAAAGGTTTGACTCACATTGATTTCCCCCATCAAGGGACCATCAGTGCAGCACGCTACTGCGACACCCTCACCTAACTCAGGTCCGCCTTTCGTTTTGTTTATTTTTAAGAAGAAGATGGTACTGGTGTCCGAATCAAAAAAGAAGATTTGGAGAAAACCCCTTATCGTTTTGTTTACTTTTGAGAGCAACTGAAATTCAACTCATTCTATCGGCGTATATCTTTGTGAATTTTACGATATTTGCTTGGTCTTTTTATAAGAGTAGCTCTATACATTTGGCTAATAAATTATGGAAAAGTCATTTTGGTAACGCTTGCGCATGCGCAGTTAAACATTATTTAGTAAAAATGCTCATATTTCATCAACTACTTAATAATTTTATATTCTGATTGCAGGGTGTATGTTGTCTCTACTGTAGTTTGTCAAGTTTCCTAAAAATGAAATTGGATTGGGTTGAAAACATTTCGATTTTTTTAAAGAAACCTTTGTATCTCCATGAATATACGTGCTATTCTCATACAAATGAACGCACATAAGTAAAAGAAGCCTCTTAGCAATATGCTAGAGCTATAACGCATTCCAAGCATTATTTTTTACAGGGTGATCCCAAACATTATTTTTTGGTACACTTTGCTGCTGGTCCCCTATTTGTCTTCGGGACAAAACTTTCGCTAAAATATGAGGTGTAACATGCTCTTTACATCCCTAAATTTTCAGGATAATTCATCAAGTATTTTTCTAGATATTCGACAAAACGTCTAAAATCGATAATGCCCGATTACTTTTGGGTAGATAGTGTATGTCATCCAAGCTTGGGTAGATATCTTTCATCAGAAACTCTTCATCGATTCCGACATTTTCTTGGAATGTCAGATCTGCTCAGCTGATCTTTGACTTTGAAGGAGTTCCAATTTGTCGGACTCATTTTTTATTATCGTTGATAAGCCTGACTCTGGAATGTTAAATGCCTTGGCCAAATCTCCTGTTTTCATCAGTGGTGATTTCTCTGTAGCTTCAAGAATTGTGGACGCACGATTGGTCAATTGCTCATAATATATTATTAATTGTATTGCTGCTTCACAGCTAAAGCTTCTCCTTGGAATGTTTACAAGATTTTTATTGGCAACCTAATCTCAACCGATTTTAACTTTTAGAAATTGCGATTGGGACTGGTCTCTCTTTTTAAAACGCCCTAAGTTACAACATTGTCTCTTGGATGACTCATGCAGTGGCCTTTCAAGCTTCTTATTGTTGCAAAATGGAGAATTCAGAAGAACAGTGAAGTGTTGAGGCTTCATAATGGACATCGGGTTGCTGAGTAAATTTAGAGTCGCTTAATTAAGTATTTATAGCATGTGCAAGGAAAGTTGGAATGTGCATATCCAGTTAAATTCCCAATTTCATTTATTGCATATTTTTAATTTTACTTTGCAACAATGTCTAACAAGAGAAATCGGAAGTTTAAATGGACACCCCCAGTTTTTGACCATTAATATATAAATTTATTTGACCGGTTGGGTAGTTTTATACAAACATTAAAACTCATTACACTTTCATGTTTAAACATAATTCCGAGAGCCAGCTTTTATAATGATATCTAAATAGTAATCTTAATTAAACATGCTTTTTATCAAGCGCTTCCAGCATTGTACGATTAACTTACCTGTGTGCTTAAAGGAAGATTTTTGCAATTTTGAGCAGGCTATTGAAGAAGTTTTACGTTTTTGAAATCTTTTTTTTAAAATAGCTGATTGTTATTGAAATCATCTGCGCGGCTTCCTTCTTTCGATTACATTTAGACCCCTAAGGCGATCTCACTTGAAAATTCCATCATCTTTTCATTCATTCGTAAATGATTTACTTGAATGGAAATAATGTCTCGAAAAGAAAATAATGTCCTATCGATATTTTTTCCCCTTCTTTCGCTCGAGTTTTTCCTGCCTCCTCCTCCTCTTCCCGTTTGGTATAAGATAAGTGTTTAGGTTTTCTATTTCAGGGAGTACTATTATCGTGGCACATAAAGTCTTTTCGACGACGATTCTCGGACATTGGAAACATTTAGACGGCGCTCGCCGTATCTCTCGCGAGCAGACATGACAGTTGGTTGTCTCCCGGAAATGACGTTTTGCCTCGGACACGAAGCTCGGCTCGTGATTGTTTAAATATGTCCGGGGCAGATGGGAAAGGACTGATAGGCCCCGATCACTTGGCGTTCTCGTGCAATGTCGATGACAGTCTCGTTTGCCTGTGACAAGGGTTGTCGAGCTCCATCCAAATTGTGCCGTTGATTTACTTTGAGACGTTCATGAAAAGCGGTCGAGGTTTCACATTTCCAATCACACTCCTTCCGCCCCCGGGGCCACTGCCAGCACGTGCATGTTAACTCCCTCCTTCAGACGTCACATTATTGGAAATTCTCTTTCATTTGCTCGTGCAAAGGTCGACGCATTTTCAGAGTTCTGTCGATGAATGTCGCACCGATTTTTGACGACATTGAAGTCGGCATTTAATACTGAAATTGACAGGGGGGAGACGACGGGAGAGAGAGAATAAAAGAAAAAAAAAAAGAAGACAGCATCAGTCCTTCTTTTCATCCTTTGGCATGGAAGTTTCTAAATTTTATTTCTATTTTAGTTTGTCTATAGCAAGTGGAGAGTGAAGAGGAGAAGAAAAGAGCGAAAAACAAATAGAAACTTTTGAATAGGAATCGGTCTGTCAAGAAAAATTCTCCGAAAAAAAGAATGGCAAAATAAACATTTGCCATTTCGTATTCCATGAAAAGATCAATGCTAAACAAATGTCCTCTTTCGATTGTATGCTTTTTAAATGATTTTATTGCAATCAATATTTCATTAAAACAAGACGGATCTTTCATAAACAGAACATATTCCTTAGGAATCAGAAATATAGGTACAATCAGAGAACAGCAGTGCACAAGAGGCATGTTTGCATAAGTTCCTCTTACAGTAATACATGAATCTGTCACTGGAGCCTAAGTTACGAGAATGGCAATTAGAGGGGTCCATCTCCCTCTATATGGTATATAAAGTAATATAATTTGGTATGCAGATTCCTCTAGACAAGATCTACATCAATATGAAGTTTCAGTTAATTTCAGCCAGTGGGGTGTGAGTTGTAGCAGTAGTAAGTTTGTGATCTTTGTAACTATTAACGTTTTCAAAGGCAACATCGGAAATGAGGACCAACGAAACGAGAACGGTAGACTTCTATTTTCCAAATATTCGCTTCGAGAAAAATCAAATTTCTGATAAACAAAAATTGTTTGATTAATATTTTTGCAATCTTGATTAGCTTTAATTTTTGATTAGCTATAATTGTTTGATTAATGTTCTTTAATTATACAGGGTGGGCCATGGAAAACGGGCCTTTTTTAAACTGTTAGGAAAGCGACGTGCGGCAAGTGACATTTCTTCCTATGATCATAGAATTTCACTTTCTTTTTTCTGTTTCAGTCAGCATCATGGAGCAGTGGACGTTAGAACACCTTATATTGCGTACGACAATTTTGGGCAGAGTGAAAGTCGGTGGTCGAGGTTCTGCGTCAATTTCATCGCAGATTCAATATCCACCGAAATAACACTGATACTAGTCATAACACAATTTTACATGGGTCAATGCTCTTCCTTCAAAGGCTCAGTAATGAAGACAAAACGAACAGTACCTACTCCAGGAAATGTTGAAAGGGTCAGAAAAGGGATGTTAAGAAGTCCAAGGAAATTGACAACAAATTGCAAATTGTCAGTCGCACAGTAAGGTAAATTTTTTCCGTAAAGAATCGTTTCGCGTTCCCACAATGATTGAATTTCGTACATGGAATGCTTACACGTTTGTGAAGAATGAAAACATGATTTTGTTGATAAGTGATGAAGGTTATTTCCATCTCAATACTTCTGTAAACAGACAGAACTTTCGCTACTTGGTTCGGAAATTCCCCAACACTTCCATCAGAGATTGCTGCACAGCACTAAAGGCAGGTCACCTGGATGTAGTGCAGGCATATTTCCATGAACTTCAACATGCATCTACGAAAATGGTGAGCATTGTCCGATGTGAATTTCCACTTATGAATATCATAAAATGCTACGTTCTTACACGCATTATTTGTTAATAAAGGTTTTTTCAAGCAGCGTCCGTTTCTTGTGCTCCATTCTGTATAATGTTAGTTATGATATGTAGTCTATTTAGCGGACCAAAAATTTTAAATCCGTAGGCTAGTGTTTATATAAATACAGACATTATAAAAGAATAATGACATTACACTGAGTGGTCAATTTGTTAGGAATACCCTTGACTATGCAAATCCGTTGGCATAGCAATTACTACCTATCAGTTAGTCACGTGACAGTCGGTACCAATATAAAGCGAGAACACACTTGTCAAATTCAAAGAATCTGAGTGACTTTGAGCGCGCGATGATAGTTGGTGCCCGGCAAGGTGGATTGAGTATTTCCGAAACTGCACGTCTTTTAGACTTTTCCCCAACAACCATTTCAAGGGTTTACCAGGACTGGTTAACCAACCAAAAAAAACAGCCAGAGACAAGCCTATGGTCGCCAGCGACTCGTCGATCCAAGCGGTGAGCGTAAGATGGGAATGCGTGCTCGTGCGAATAGAAACGTCACGACTCGTCAACTCACCGTGGAATACTACACTGGAACACAGAAAAAAATCTCTGAACGCATACACGCCGTACATTGGCAAGGACGGGCTACAACAGCTGACGGCCAGTCTAGGTATCGTTGATCTCCACCCAAAACCGCAAAAAAGGTCTCCAATTTTTCCGTGATTACCAACACTGGAACGTCGATGAATCCTGTTTCCGATTGCACCAAGCACATGGTCGACGCAGAATTTGGAGACAAAAGCACGAAGCGATGGACCCCTCCTGTCTGGTTTCCCCTATTTAGGCTGGTGGAGGCTCTGTAATGGTTTGAGGAATGTTTTCTGGCAAACTCTTGGCCCGCTGACACATGTAGAAAACGCCTTAATTGTCAGGGCTATCTGAACGTTGTTGCCGACCACGTTCATGCCTTCATGGCTACTGTGTTTCCCCCATCGGAAGGATACTACCAGCAGGATACTGCTCCGTGTCACAAGGCTCGTATCGTCATGGAATGGTTCCAGGAGCACGATAATGAATTCAACTTACTCTCTGGCCACCACAGTCCCCGGATTCGAACATCTTTGGGATGAGCTGGAATGGGTTATTTGAGGCATGGATCTATCACCAATAAGCTTCAACTGGGACTAGCTGTTGCATCCGCATGAACAAAAATCACAGAACAATGCTTCCCACGGCTAATTTAATCCATACCACGGCGAATTCGTGCTGTTACAGCTACTACGGGTGGCAGAACACAGTATTAGGGGGGTGTTCCTAATAAACTGGTCACTCAGTGTAATAGAACCACTCTGGTCAATTTCAGAAAACAAAGTTTGGACTCGTTTTCCGCTTTCAGCAGCTCTGCGGGAATTGAAACAATTTTTGTATGAAGAGCTATATCAAGTTTCATTTTCCACCATCCAGGCCTTATATTTGTCAATTCCGAGAGAATTCAGGCTGTCTAGGATGCCAAAGGCGGACTAACAGCATTTTTAGTAAAGATTTCATTCCTTTACCAGATGTTTCCATATTTTTCCACAGGCCCTGTAGATAGAAGACAACAGAAAAGCGTTCAGAATGCCTTAGAAATGAAAACCAAGAGCAAAATTTTCCATGAGAAAGATGGAATAAAGAATATCGTTGAGAAAGTTTAGGGTCAAAGAACACAAGGAGAGCAACAGAAATCTTTATTCTTTTGAGGAAGAAAGAAACGATAGCTGCAAGTCCTTTCAGAAGGAGAACGACAAAAAGAAATATTGGAAAAAGTAAAGGAGAAAAGGACATTTATATTACATACACTTAGGACGCTGTTTACCGTTATCTTTCTACACAATCTTTTTATAGATTTAAATTTTAATTAAAGTAGATGGTTATGTTTATAATAAAATATTCTTCTTTGAGAAATAATTTTTATATGACAATAAAATATTGAAGCATCAAATTAAAGGATTCCAAAATTAAAATTTTCTAACTATTCGTTTGCAGTATGATTGATATATGAAATAATATACACTAATTATATAAAACGAGACCTTCCGTAGAGTTGTGAATACATCAAATTAATTAACACGTGAATTGTTTTACGTGCTCTCCCCCTTCCTTTTTTTTAATGAAGCAACTGAAGGTACACGATATTCAACACAGAACGTCAACACGTCGCCATTTTCAGATGGGGGTGGGGGTGGTGGTGAGAAGGTGCACGTGCCCTCCAACCTCTTCTTCACTTTGGTTCAGATGGTAAAAGGGAACGCCTAGCTTTAATGGACCCAATTAAGGCAGGTGAAAGTTTGCGTTCAACAATGTAATTTGAAGAATTAATTACGGTAAAATACCTCTAATTTTTCGAAAGAGAAAGTAGATGAATTTACCGCCTTCAGGGAATAATTTGTTAGCGGTGCGGCAGCGCCTTCAATTCAGTCACTATCGTCTCCTTCGCCTTTCACAACCTTCTAGGCATTCTTTGGAGGAAACTTTTCAGAGCCTTTTATGTTTCCTTTCAGAAAGACTAAAAACGCGTCTGTCGCACAGAAAGCAATAATAGACAAGATGGGGAAAGGGGGCAACTAGAAAGACAAAACGAAAGAGACGAACCTCGTTTTCCTCCATGTGATCTCATTTTGGTTTCTGCAAATGCAAAGAAAAATTATAAAAATGTTAATTCATTCACATTAGCATAAAGGCTTTAGAAATTTTTAGCATAATTTTTACGGTTAGTGAAGCTCGTCTAATACTTAGTTTTTTTTATGTAGCAAAGAAATGCTAATGTTGCCATTACTTAGAGGATGGTATAAATTCACGTAACTACGATGTCTACCCTAAACTACATCTCATCTTTGATGTGGTAAAATCCTTTCATGAACGATGACTTTTTATGATCCTTATATTAATTTTCAAAAGATTTTATTCGATTATAATTGTGAATTTGCATGAAACTAAAAAAATACTTTTCAGTAGATTAAATCGTACCCATTTACATTCAATTTAATTCAAAAATATGACACCATACCCAAGAATCACGTGTCTACCACACCCCCCGAAACAAGCTTAAATAGAAGATAACGCTTCACGCCTTGCACTTAGAGTTAGTGGCATGTGATGTCAGAAATCATTGTTTGTTGGGAGGCGTAGTTTCAAATTTTTAAAATATCTTTTTTATTCTAGTCTAATAGCTTTAACGGGGATACAGTATGTTTCATATTTATTCGGACACTTTAAAAATAGCACATTGTCAATGGTTTTGACCTTTATTTAATTTCTACAACAATGATAATGCTTCAAATGAACTATTGGTCCTCTAAATATAACAAAAAAACATAAACAACTCGTTATTAAAAAAAACACTTGAAAACTTAGAAAAAAATTGAAATTGAGTGTTTCACATTTATTCGGACAGGCCCCTCAGCACTCAATGAGACAACCCATTTACTATTGGTCGTTGGTATTTATGCAAATTAATGTACTTTTAAACATTGCTTGGGTCATTTTTTTCCACTGGGCTTCGAATTGAAACACTCAGCTACAATGGGACGAGGCAAAAATGTCACCGATGACGAAAAAGGTCAAATTTGATGTCTTTGCTAGCCAAGAAAAGTCCGTACGTAAGATTTGTTCCTTTTGTCAACAGACAAAAATCGACAGTTGTTGATTACCTGAAATAAAAAGAAGTTCAGAAGCCACCAAAAAAGAAAACAGGGCCGAAAGCGATCTTAAAACCTCGTGATGTGCGGTGCATTGTCAACGCATCATCCAATGAATGCACATCTGTAAGGCGAATTCGAGCTGAATTGGACCTTCCATGCAGTAGTGCGACAGTGTACAGAGCCAGAAAAATTCATCAGTGCTGAGACATGAAGATTTGCGTTCTATTACACCATTAACAATCCACCACAAACATGACAGATTGACATGGGCTAGAACACAACATGTCCTGACCGACGAATGGTTGGAAATTTTTTCTCAGACGAAAAAAAATTCAATCTGGATGGACCGGACGGGTGGCGGATCAGTGATGGTGTGAGCATTTGGCTTCATTGGAATGTCAACATTGGCGTTTTTTTTACAAACATTAAATTCAAAGGGCTGCCAGGAGATCTTGGAAGATCATCTTTTGCCTGCTGGAGCAGTTGTCTGTGGAGAACACTGGCGTTTTCAATAAGGTAATGCACCAATACACAATTTCCCATCCAGACTTGTGGTTGGAATCACATAACGTTCGAGTTTTGTCGTGGCCATCCAGAAGCCTAGATATCAATCCAATCGTTGTGGGGCATTATGGCCAGGCAGGTGTACAAAAATGCACGGCAATTTTCATTAGTCTCTGAATTGAAGTCTGCAATTGAAGTTGCCTGGTATTCTCTGGATCTGGAACTCTTCAAGAACTCATTCAATCAATGCCAAACAGGGTTTTTGCTGTCATCAACAAAGGGGGAGGTCACAGTGGATGTTAAATATTTTTATTATTGTTTAAACTGGCTAAATCGTGCCTGTCCGAATAAATGTGAAACACTCAATTTCAATTTTTTTCTAAGTTTTCAAGTTTTTTTAATAGCGAGTTGTTTATGTTTTTTGTTATTTAGAGGGCCTATAGTTCATTTGAAACATTATCATTGTTGTAGAAATCAAACAAACGTCAAAACGATTGACAATGTGCTGTTTTTAAAGTGTCCGAATAAAATTTTAAACATACTGTATGCACGTGATGGGTGTCCCACTATGTGATCAAAGGTTTAGGGACACCCATCAAAAATTATGGAATGTGACAATGTCGCATGACATGTAAATTATTTAAATAGCATAACATGAAGCTTCAGACACATCTGTTTCGTATTATTAAGATACGGGTCGTTCAAAAGAGCTCGGCGACTTCCAACGTGGATGACATTTGTGCAACAAATCAGTCCGTGAGATTTCCACTATTCTACAAATGCCCCGTACATCTGTAGGAAGTGGAGGACCCAGAGGGCAACAACAGTGCAACCACGAACTGGCGGACCCAAGAAATTGACGACAGAGATCGATGAGTGCTTATACATGTGACCCGAGCAATCTGAGATGTTCTGCTGAAATGATTACTACAGAGTTCAGAAATTCTGCTTCCTGTGTTGCTACAGGACAATCACCATTCGTCGGGAACTCCATTCACTGGTTTCCACGGTCGTGCTGCTGCTCCCAAATCTTTCATCACTGACAACAATTCCAAGCGACGTTTGGAGTGGTGTAAAACTCGCAGAAACTGGAGCTTGGAACAGTGGAAATGTGTCCTATGGACTGATGAATCACGGTAAACACTCTGGTAATCAAATGGAAGTTAGGTTTGGCAGAGCTTGGAGAGCGTTTCTTAACTGATTTTCAGGAAATTTTCAGGAAAATTCAATTACACGAGACGTTTATCACGATATGCTTGAAAATTGGCTATTACCACAGATGAAAATCGACATTGTGGACTTCATCTTCCAATAGGTTGGCGTATTACTAAATGATCATCACAACTTTCATGACTTCTTAAACAAACATTAGATTGCAAAACTGCTGCCATGACCGTTACGCTTCCCTGACTTAACTCTTCCTATGTGAAGGACTCTACTTGGGCCGCTATTAACGGCTGATCTACCAGAACTGCGGGTTGGCATTACCGACGCTTCTAATCAAATTAACAGAGACATGCTTCATCAAGTGTGGGATCAACTCGATTATACACTGATTGGAAGAAAGTAATCGGACACTTTCAATTTTAGACGTTTTGTCGAATATCTAGAAAAATACTTATTATCCTGAAATTTCAGGGGTGTAAAAAGGATGTTACACCTCATATATTTCAGCGAAGATTTTCTCCCGAAGGCAAATAGGGGACCAGCAAAGAAGTGAACCAAAAAATAATGTTTGGAATCACCCTGTAAAAATTAATGCTTGAAATGCATTGTAGCTGTAGCATATGCTTAAGAGGCTTGTTTTAATTTTCTGTGTTCATTTGTATGAGAATAACACGTATATTCATGGAGATATAAAGGTTTCTTTAAAAAGGTCCAAATGTTTTCGTAAGTTTTTTGTTTATAACACGCAGGATTTTCAACCCAATGCAATGCCATTTACAGTAAAATTGAGAAACTAGATTACAGACAACACCCTGCAATCACAATAGAAAATATTAAATATTTGATGAAATATGAGCATTTTTACTAAATAATGTTTAACTGCGCATGCGCATGCGTTACCAAATTGTCTTTTGCATAATTTATTAGCTAAATGTATAGAGCTACTCTTATAAAAAGTCCAAGCAAATATCGTGAAAATTGAGAAAGATATCGCCGGTAGAATGAGTTGAATTTCAGTTGCTCTCAAAAATAAACAAAACGATACTTTTATTTTTAGATCGGACACCAGTATCAAGTTCTTCTTTTTACGCTGATATGAAGTCAATATTTTTTCATGTCAGCTTAAGGAGAAGAAGTTGATACTGGTGTCCGATCCAAAAAAAAAATTGGAGAAAACCCCTTATCGTTTTGTTTATTTTTGCGAGAAACTGAAATTCAACTCATTCTATCGACGATATCTTCCTGAATTTTCAAGATATTTGCTTGGGCTTTTTATAAGAGTAGCTCTATACATTTGGCTAATAAATTATGCAAAAGACAATTTGGTAATGCATGCGCAGTTAAACATTATTTAGTAAAAATGCTCATATTTCATCAAATATTTAATATTTTTCTATTCTGATTGCAGAGTGTTGTCTGTACTGTAGTTTGTCAAGTTTCCTGAAAATGACATTGCATTGGGTTGAAAATCTTGCGTGTTATAAACAAAAAACTTACAAAAACATTTCGACCTTTTTAAAGAAACCTTTATATCTCCATGAATATACGTGCTATAGTCATACAAATGAACACAGAAAAGTAAAACAAGCTTCTTCAGCATATGCTACAGCTACAATTTCAAGCATTATTTTTTACAGGGTGATTCCAAACATTACTTTCCGATTACTTTCTTCCAATATCTATAGGGTCTCTAAAGGGGCACAATAAAGAAACTTTGTGAGTTGCTCTATCAAAGGCTTCTTCCGATATTGGATGCACATTTCTGTATGCTGACAGTCCATCGTGACCACTTCGATGCCTCGATTAGATCAGAGCAGGGTGGTTTTTCATCAGCTGATCCTGTATGAAAGAAGGTTCAATAATGGTTATTTCTAAGGCTGGTTGGTCACATCATTTTAGAGGCAGTGCCTCCACCCAACTCTTCATGGGAAGTCTCGATGGTCGAATACGGACGAAAAGTAGGTGTGGAAAGCCGACACTATGTTTGCATCAGATTCCACAAACCCGCTATCCAAAACCAGGAATCTACATCGCTTGGTGGTCGCAGCTATGTATTTGTAAATTTTCGTTACAATTTATTATAAATACACCTAAAATAATACAGTGAAACTACTCCAATCATTTGTGTTTTTAAGTACAGTTTTGAGATTAAAAACAAGGACAATTTTAACGCCTTAAATTTTTAATGGCTGGGGCTTAATCTACTATTCAACATCATTTCCACCCATGTTAAGGCAATTATTGTATCACAGGACCAGCTTCTGAATTCCATCCTCATAGAAATCGGTTGCATGATTTGCTAATGCTTCAGCACGGAGTTGCACAAACCAATTCTTTTAGCCAGTTTAAAAAGAGCGAAGAAAATATGGACACAACTATCAACCAGTTGCAAAAGTAAGGAAACCACAGATCCAAAATGCATAACTTTTAATACCACAGATGTACAGGGTGAGTTTTTAAAAGTGGCCCGGCACGAAATACTGCGCAGTAAGTTTTCAAATGACTTGTCATTCATGTGATAATGCGCAGTTGAGAGAGTAACTTTGGCGAAAATGGTGTTATCTCTGCAACAACGCATTTCTGTGGTAGAGCACTATGCACGGCATGGGTCATGGAAACAGTGTGCAGATGAGTTTAAAATTAAGTTTCAAGTTGGTGCTGTGCCTGCAAAGCCTCCTGCTAAGAGTGCAATGCAAAACTTAATTGCGAAATGGCATGCAACGGGATCAGTACTGAATGCAAAGAAAGTGTGCAAAAGGACGATCCGTACGACAGCAACCAATGCTGCTGCTGAAGAACACATGTTACGCAGTACCAAAACGGCATCACGGCGGTTGTCTCAACAACTGGGTTTGTCTCAATCAAGTACAATGAAGATCATGAAATAATATTTACACTTACACCCCTTCAAAATGACCACGGTGCATCTGTTGCATGATGTGGACAAGCCGGTCAAGGTTCAGTTTTGTGAATGGTTCCTGAGCACCATTGCTCCGGAGGTGCTGGAGGATGGTTATGTGTTCATCTCAGATGAAGCGTGGTTCCATCTGTCCGGTTACGTCAACTCACAGAACATGCGCCACTGGTCTTCCGTCAATCCGCATGTCTTCATGGAGTCTCCACCGCATCCACAAAAAATTGGAGTGTGTTGTACTGTCTCCGCCTGCCGCATCATCCCTGTGTTCTTCAATGAAACTGTGAATAGTGACCGTTTTGTGCTTAACATCTTCAACGTGTTTGCCGCACAACTTACTGATGACGAGCGAGCCAGTGCTTACTTTTAGCAACATGGTGCAATAGCCCATTCTGCACACGCAACACTTGCCCGTTTCCAGGAAGTGTTCCCAGCCGAACATGTGATCAGTCGAGGAACAGAACAGCCCTGGCATTCACGGTCGCCAGACCTATCGATCTGCGATTTCTTCCTCTGGGGTGCACTGAAAGATGTGGTCTACCAGAGCAATCCGCGCACAGTCGCTGGCCTTCAACAAAACGTCCAGGCAGCCATTCAGGCCATTCCAGCGGAAACCCTTGCTCGTGCCTTCAGGAACATGTGGACACGCTTTAACACATGGAGGACACTTCCAGCACCTACTCTAGGTTATTTGCACTGATCTTTGATCATTGTTATTCTCATTTTTACACGCTGTTCACCGGGCCTTTTTTCAAAAACTCGCCCTGTACATTTCGGATCGTAGACTCCGAAATGTACATCTGAGCATTAAAAATTATGTATTGTGGATTTGTGGTTTCGTTGCTTTTGGTGGTTGACCTTTAGCCGATGCCTTTCCCGTGTCGAAGGGGATATGTGTTTGAGCCAAATTTTCCCTGGTGACGAAATATGGCTTGCTCGCATTACACTGGACTCAAAACAACAGTCCATAGAGTAGAGGCATTCTACATCACCCGAAAAATCTTGTACTCTGTGTTTTGGAATAGGCAGGTAGTTTGGCTTGTGCAATTTTTGCCTCTGGGGTAACACTGGAGTGGTTAGCAAATCAGGCGGCTGATTTATATGAGGATGGCATTCAGAAGCTGGTTGTACGATAAGTGCCTTAATATAGATGGAAATTATGTTGAAAAGTAAATTAAAGTCCTGGCTTTCATATAAAAAGTAAGGTGTTAAAAATTATATTTGAAAACGGTACTTACTTAAAAAAACAGGCCTCGTATATGCTTCTCATACTGGTATTATACAAACAAGTAAAACGTGTCTATTAATAAGACACAAGAAATAGAAAATGGAGAACCTGGATGAACGCTATCTAATATAGAATAAAAATATTTGGAATAAATTTAAGAAAAGTCTATCGTATTAATGAATTTTGAAACATCACATTAATACTAAAACGAGTTTTTAATTTAAATTTTTGTATTGAAATAGAAATGAAATTTTGTAATAATTATGTTAATATTTAGAAGACAATGGATAAAGAACCGACAACCTATATATTGATTGCTTTTCAAGACGAGGACAAATTGCATAAAACTGCACACTGTTGGTTGGCGTTAAAAATTTATTTATTCGTGGCTCGTATCTCGAGTTCTTTTGCATATTAAGATGAAGGTCAAAATCCATTTCACCTTGCTATAAAAAGGAAGTTGGCTGTTGACTGTCAGAATGTATAGAACGAAAATAGACGTAGACAAATGGATAGAAAGTCGACTGGATGCGAGAGAAAGAGAGAGAGAGAAGACGCGAAAACTCCCCCGACACAGCCGTTCGTCTTGAACGACCAATGGGGACTTTGGGATGCATTCTCTCTCTCACTCTCTCCCTCATTCTTTCTTTCCTCTACTCTCTCTTTCTCTCTTTCATTTCCCCTCCGTCTCCGTTTTCCTTCCTCCCCCTGAAACTACTCTCCTCCTCCTCCTCCCATCACTTCTGAAACGCGTGAATTGATTGAAGTGGCGCTGCTGATTATTTACTTTGCGAGGTTTATCATTCGCCACGCGAGGGGATTGCAGCGACTTAATGGATATCAGCTTAGTTTATGACGGACCCTATCGACAGCGACCTGCCTCGCAGCCAATTGAATTTCATCAGCGAGCCAAAATATGGAAACGGGAATCCGTCTGCTCCCCCGTATGCTCCGAGTGGCGGCAGAGAGACGATGAAGGAAAAACGAATACGAGAGCGAGCGGCAGACAGGCAGACAAGAGGGAGACTACAGAGAGAGAGAGAGAAAGAAAGAAAATGTATGTGCTTTTAACTGTTGGCACGCTTCTAAATGTCGAGTCTGCTGTATTCTTAAGTATTACTTTCGTATTACCCAAGTTTGCCCACCTCGCGGCGTATTCAGTATAATGAAAACATTATTCCCGTGGAATAAAGCAGGACTGAACGTTTTGAAGATTGTTTTAAGAAGTGATGAAGCCCGCCGGGTTTTTACTTCTTTATGTTTGCTTCAAGAGTAATTCTTAAACAGTTTCTTTAATAATCATAAAATGTTTAAAATATTTGTAAGTTTTATTACGATTAAACGACCTTCTTCTTATACTGGAATATAAAAAAATTAAAGTGGATATAGATGGAAATTAAAAACAAAATGTTTTTGACTTAATTTCTTATTTTGAGTGTAAAAAATATTTTATAAAAAAATGAAAAAAAAAAAATCATGAATATCTTCTTGAATAACATACCGTTTTAAACATGTGAAATATTTGAGGAGTTGTTAGTGAAGATCATAGAAACATTAACTTTTTATCATTAAAAAATAAAAATTTTTATAAATTTAATTTAGATGAAGTTTACGATAAGCATTTATTGATTTGTCCTTTACCGCTCGTTAAGCAAGTGAACTTCATTGTTCTTATTATTGTAACCTGATAAAGCTTTCACAGTAGTATACACTGATGGCCAGATTATTATGACCACCCAGTACTTCGTTGAGCCATCTTTTGCCGTCAATACTGCGGCAATTCTTCTTGGCATTGAATTCCACGAGATGTTGAAAGCTGATGCGAGGTATCGGACATTATGCCTGATGAATAGCACTGTCCAGTTGTGTGAGATATAAAGTTGTGGAACCAGCTGCCTGATGGCTCTTTCAACTTCATCCCACAAATGCTCAACTGGATTGATATCTGGTGATTGTGGAAGCCACCTAACCACGGTAAACCACGTTCTTGAAACCACTTCTACACAATCTGAGCATCGAGGCATGGCGCATTGTCTTGTTAGAATAAGCCATTTCTGTTAGGATACAAGATAGAATGAACTTGACCAGCAACGATACTTAGCTATGCTGTGCTATTCAGACGTTGTTCCGCACGAATTAAAGGACCCATATCATGCCAGGAAAACATGCCCCAAACGATAACACTGCCTCATACATGTGAGGTCCATGCTTTCATGCTGTTTCCACCAAATTCTCACTCTTCCATCTGCATGATGCAACTGGAAACGTCATTCATCGGACCACATGAATTTTTTCCAATGCTCGACTGTCCAATCCTTGTGTTCCTGTGCGAATTGGAGACGTTTTATTTTGTTAACTGCAGACAGCAAAGGTGTTCGAACAGGCTTTCGGCTTCCTTATCCCATATGATGCAGTGTACGTCGAACAGTGCGTTCAGAGATCATTTGAGAGGATCCCTGATTAAGATCTGCAGTAATTTAATGCACTGTTGCCTTTCTGCTATCTTGTACCAGTCTTGCCATTCTCCGTCCTGTCCGAATATTGACTAGTCCCTGACGACCACAACTCGCACGTTCAGAACCCAGTTTTTCGGCTGATACTCCAGTCTTTAAAAACTTTAACAAAAACTGCTCTTGAGCATTTAACGAATGCAGCTGTTTTGCTGATACTCGCTCCTTGAAACCAAGCTCTGCTTCATTCAAACGGTTTCGTAAAGTTCAATCACAGACATCGACACCGCACTTTTTCCACCCGTTGTTCGTATCTTGGGTTGTGGTTTTGCGCATCCTCTTACAGATATGGACCTATCATCAGATGCTGTAGTTTCCCTTGGTCTTCCGGTCCTCTTCAAGTCCGGTTCTCTTGGTCTGCCACACCTGCGTTCTGCGAGCATCCTAACAGATCTGCTACCTGACTTGCGTCCAGCCTTCTTTTAATAGACGAATTATACGGGTTTTCACGCAATAGATAGCTCTTTAGATGGAGCCATTGCTGTACTCTGCTCATTCTCAGGAAATCTTGAATATTGTATAGGAATAACTACGTTGCATAATAATTTTTCGATTGAAAAATGGAAGGAAAACTTCTGCGACCTGGATTCGAACCAGGAACCTCGACTGTCATGGTCGACGCCTCTACCAAATGGGCTATTGCAGAAACCCGGACAGCCATGCTGTCACAAGATGTCTTAAAGACAACCAAGTTGTCACGGTTGAAAACCCAATGAGAGGCAGGCACCTGACAGCATGGCTGTCCGGGTGTCTACGATAGCCCAATTGGTAGAGGCGTCGACCATGACAGTCAAAATTCCTGGTTCGAATCCAGGTCGCAGAATTTTTCCTTCCATTTTTCAATCAAAAATTATTACCTGTGTTTGTAGATTATCTCCAGTTTATAATTATTATTATTTACGTTGCATAAATTAGTCAGTCCTAAATAGAATTTCTCTGATTGGCTTAATTAAATGCTGTTATCAATATCATTTTCACGCAAATGGATTGTCGAATTGCTTTTTCCATTGGTAAAATTGTGTAGCGTGAATTTCTACATACAAGTATTTTGTTTTGTTTTTGTCATATAATTAATCGCGTGTTAAAAGATTAAAATGTGATATTACCATAACTTGGTCTTTTTTATTTGAGGAGTTCATTATTGCTATTCGAATTCTGGGGAGGTTTACAGAAAAAGGTTTAATTAATTATGAAAAAAATTATCGGTTATTTATTGGCTTAACCTTATTTGTATTCAAAAGTCCAGTATTAAAATGTTTCAAGAATGAAATCATAGAATGAATTTTATAATCGCCGAGCTTAGAAGCAAATTACTGAGATAAAATACATTGAGAGGTTACATAAGAATTATGTTTGTTGGTGACCTCTGTAGAGTCAGATCATTGTTTATCGGTTAGCAAGGAGTCATTTTGGAAAAAAACTCGTAAACCAAATCAAAAATATATCTCTTTTTACAGTTTTCACTTGTTTTTCCACATAGATTTAAGATAGCAGTTTTCATCCTCTTTTCTCTTGCGCACACATGAACCTATACTTAAGATTCCGCGACACACTTAAATTATGATGTTCAAAGGTAAAAGGGTTTACTTTTTAAGATTCAGTTACTAATACACCCAAGACGAATTAGTTAGTAATCATGTCAACACAACTTAATATAGTTTGAAATAGAAAGATAATAATTAAAAATCTTTAAAAAAAAAGTTATTAAAATAGTCGCGGCACTCTTAACATCTACTCGCGGCACACAGGTTTAAAATCGCTGATCTAAGATTACATTTATGCCTTGCTTCGTTGAAATAATTCGTGGTTTTCTTTATTACAAGCATCTATTTATTGCTTCCTTTGAAATTTGAAACGCCGTCTCTATTGAAAAATTCCTTCGACCTCTAAGGCACTTGCATTTGCAGCAAACATCCAATCCTTATACCTCTTCTTGTTTATTTCCCAGGGGACTTTTGTCTTCCATATTAAAGTTTGCGGATCTCCTTAAAGCGTTGGTTATATATATCTCTTGTCATTTAATAATATACGAGAGTAAGTCGATAAATAAGTCTTAAACATAGAAAACCGATATTGGCTAGAAACTAGAGGCCACGTGGTACCCCTGTAGCTATTGGTTAGTCAGCGGAAGCCAGTGGAATATGGTCTTACGCCAATGTATGTGAGAAAAACTACGTGAGATTGTACGTTTTATGTGAGCATTTTCTGAGAGTCCACGGAAGAATTGATTGCTTAGTGCAGCTCGTGTAAGATTAGAACTACATATCAGGAAAACCGTAGACTGGAACACCTGACAACGATTGTGATTCTTTAGGATGACAGTGCCCAACTTCACACAGTCAGACAAACGCCCTCCGTAGTCCTCGGTGATTTTTATCTGTTTTGGTCCCAGAAAAATCATCTAGGTAGTTGCCATTTTGAAGATAGAGCCATCACTTGCTTATTTGCTGGATTTCAAGGATTTCCAAAGCGGTGGAATAAATGTCTGAATATATAGAATTGAAGATAAAAAGTTTCAAACAGTTACTCTGAGTACTGTTTTCTCTATCTAGTTATGCAATTTAATTTAACATTTTTTGAGAGAAAATGGCGCCTAAAATGTTACAAGATTTTTTTAATATATGTATTTTAATTTTGGTCAGCATTTGACATGCTTTGCCAAAATTTTAACAAAAATAAATAATAAAAATCAGTCAAACTTAAGAGATTCAAAATTTGACTCTCTCAAAAATTTAAAGACCATTTTGAAAAATTCACTTAGGATTGCTCATTCTTAATATATAGGGGCGAGAACATTAATTTTAAAAGTTTTTACTGTTTCACAGAATTTGCATGTACATCATCAACTCAACAAAACACAATGCTTCGCGCACAACAATTCAGCGAATCTAAAAATCTTACAGGTCTGCGATGGTTTTATTGACAAGAAACTTTTCAGTGATTTTTACTAATTTCAACTTGCTGATTTAAAATTTGAAAAACATTTTGCGTTGTCACGAAAAGTTTGTTTGAATAAAGGCATGCTTATTTTACGTGCTATTTTATGATTAAAGACATTTTATAGTCATCACCAACTAAGCTCTCAGGAATTCCTTAGAACCCAATCACTCCATTCTGGAAGACAACAATACATTCTGCGCTTGCGCAGTCAATAAAAAATATTCTTCAATTTATTTATTATTATTTATTTATTAAATTTCGTATTTGTTTTAGTTTCATTTTGTGAAAAAACCTTGCGTGATGGATGAAAACTCCATTAGAAGATGATGAAAATGGAATTCACTCGTAGATGGACCTGATGGTTTGGATCATATTGGGATAACCAGCATTGTCTTTTTGAATGGTCGGCAAACAGCACTAAGTTACCAACAGATCCTTACTGATTATCTTTTGCCAATTTGTGAGCCACATGGGAGGTTCGGGTTTCATTTTTCAGCAAGATACTGCCTCTATTTATAATGCTGTATCAACAACACAATGGGTTTAAAGATAAAAATTTAAACGTTGGAAGTGACCAGCCAAAAGTCGGATTTAAAACCCATTGAAAATCTTTGGAGCATTAAGATCCGTGAAGTATACAGTGGAAAAGCTAAAGAGGGCCACTGAAGTGTTTGTATAAGTTGAAACCTGAAATATTGTTTTGAATTAATTAATTCAATGCCAGAACGTATCTATATTTAAATTAATTACGGCAAATTGACAATACTGTATATCTAATCTTTTTCTTGACTTTTATTCACATCTAAGTATTGATTTCAAAAAATCCTTATACTTTTGAGACTCACCTCAACTGCGTGTGGAGGCTGAGAAAATAGTTTGGAGCTGGATCGCATGTAACAAGGGATAGCTCTATTAAAGCAGTTTTAAATTAATGCACGACAAGAAATGGAATATAATAATTAACGTGATATGACTATAAATTTCTTTTTAAAAATAAAAATCTGTTCAATTTAATACTTGGTATAGTTAGGTACAGAGTACTCGGCAATAAAAATTTCAAGCACGTTAACTTCTGACATCTGAATTTTGTGCTGGTCAATTCCTGAAAATTTCTCTCGAAAATTTGGTTTCTGAAGCAAGCCAAAAAGAAAAGTAGATGCCTTAAAGTCCTCAAGTTTAATTACTTCCCCGATGCTTTATTAATAGTTGGCCCGCATTAACATGCTTAATTAAATCTTCCCTTCTTCTGTTTGTCTTTCATTCGCGCCAATGTTTACGTAAGAAAATAATGTTATTTTAAAATTCACAAATAAAGTGAGGAGACGAGAGTTGTTCTGCCTATTTTCTTTGAAAATTTTACAGTTGCGCAGTTTCGCTTTGTTATTTTAGTTTGCATTTCAAACTTAATTCGTTGAAAGTTAATTCTTTTACCCTAAAAGAATTAAAATCTAATTATTAAATAAATGAATTCGTTTGTGTACTTTTTTTTTAAATATTAGGTAATTACGACAAACCGAAGATAGCTGGTCGTTTTCTGAATATATTTCAAAGTGAAAACTAGAATGATTTAGTCCATATGTTAATTAGTCGAGTGATTCTGTTAGACGTTTACTTTACTTATTTATGAGCAACGTAATACATATTTAAAGAATTAAAACCTCGATGGGGATAGCGAATTTTAATTAAAAAGTTTACATTTGGGGTTCCAAATTATATTATTTATGGAAAATTAATACTTCCACTAGGTCATTAAAGCAAATACCATAGGAATATTCGGCTCTTTTTGAACGAAATGAAATAGTTTTATTGCTTAACGAATGGGTAGTAAATTTCAGTTAAATTTGAAATGATCGTCCTTAGATAACTATTGGAGTATTGCCATAAAGTTGATAAACTCTCGTTTAATTTTCACGCAATCATTTAGTGTAAATGAGATAAACATGTTCATATTACAGTAACCATTTCAGAAGGATAAATTTGCTAAAAATAAACTTGATAAAGCAGTGAATTTGCTTCTTAACCGTGCTTTCAGGAAAGTAATCTGATTCCGAGATAAGCATTTACACTGCCTTGCTTGATTGACTGCTGTATACCGGAAAGTAATTGCAAAAGTTTAATCATTTCATAATATTTAAATTTATGCATTTGAAAGCATTTTGAACAGGATTTTCTAACTCAGAAGAATATAACTCAGAAACATATTTTCATAACATAGACAACCGCATTCTTCTTAATGATGGTTTCAACATTATTTCTTTTTTTGTATGGATTAATAATTGCTAAGATGTAGACGTTAAAACTAATTTACATAAATAATTAAAGTTTTAGCATCGATTCCAGTTATAAAGATGCTGATGTGTCGTGAATATTTCTTTGAAAACCGTTTTGAATATTTATTTCCTTCAATTTACAAACTTCATTCCCCGAATTTAGAGTTTGCGTAATTTGTTTAGATATCTTTTTTTTCTCTCCTTTTCGCTTTTATTGCGCTAAAGAGAAATCCGATGCAGATTTGAAATCATTTTTCACTTCTCCACTCATAAATCCATCAACACCCATCAGTTTCGAGCGTTAATGACTATTGACATGTACTTAAATCGATCTCCTATCCGGCAGGCTTCAAATTGAATTGCAATATTCAGCGAGGCCTGCGCAAATTCGAATTATTGAAAGTACATTTCTTACACGTCAGAAGAGATGAGGAAGAAATATTAAAAAAAGTAAAGCTGTATTCTTTTCCTACATCGATTAACAGTTGTAAAAGTGTTAAAGCTCTTAAATATTTTGTTAAAACCTTATTAAGCGAGCAATCACTTTTGTAATACCAGCAAAGAGTCGTTAAAAAAATGGCATTTGTAAGAGTTATTATAAAATGGCATTTATTGGAATAGTTTTTTTGATATATTAAAATAACATAGAGTGGTTTCTTTTCTTTTATTTACTATATAAAGATTTCAAATGTTATGCCATAAAAAAGAAATTCCTTTTAAAAGTGGAAGTCGTTACAGTCTCTTGTCAAGCATAAGCAAAAAGTAAAGGAAGTTGAAATACAAGATAAGATCTGAATATTAAATCAACCTCTAAAATAAAGAAATACTCACCTTAGCTACTAAAATAATTTGTAGGAAAAGGTCGGATAATAAGATAGATTCAATTAAAAATATATTTCATATTCATTATGCATTGAATATACGCTACTAGAATTTAAATTGAGCCATCCAGAGAGAATAGGTTTGCTCATCTTGAAATAATAAAATTATGAAATTGCGTATCAAGTGTCGATTTTTTAATATTTATTTATTTATTTATTTATTTATTTATTTAAATAAAGTACAAGAGACATCCATCCAGGGCCAGTATGGCCTATGGCCGACGAGGTAGGTCCCTGGATGAGGATCAAACAGTAAACATACACTGAGTGGCCGAATTATTATGACCACCCGACAGTTTTAGGCAAATGAACTATTGCGTCACAGCGCTGCCGCTAGAGGGCTAGATAGCTATAAAAAGGGAATGCAGGTGAGGTGAACCATCAGTTGCACTGTGTTTTTTGCGACGATATGGGCAAAAAACGTGATTTAACTGAGTTTGAACGCGGGATGATCGTCGGCGCGCGCAGTGTCGGAACCAGTATCAGCAAAACAGCCGAACTTGTGAAGTGTTCAAGAGCAGCATTTATTCATGTTTACAGAGAGTGGACTACCAAGCAAAAAAACGGCTCTCAACGACAAGCGTGTGGTCGTCACAGGCTCCTCAATGCTCGAGCTGAAAGGAGATTGGCCAGAGTTGTCCAAGGCGACAGAAGAGCAACAGTGCGTCAAATAGCAGCAAATCTTACAAGCATTCGCCAAGGAGCACAAGGATTGGACAGTAGATGACTGGAAAAGAGTCATGTGGTCCGATGAGTCACGATTTCAAATGCATCATGCAGATGGCAGGGTTAGAATATGGAGAAAACAACACGAAAGCATCGTCACAACACTTCAAGCTGGTGGCGGCAGTATTATGGTTTGGGGGATGTTTTCTTGGCATTGTTTGGGTCCTTTGATTCCTCTGCACGGATATGTGCATGCCCAAGATTATTTAAGTATTATCGCAGATCAAGTACATCTCGTTTATGTTAATGATGTACTCTGACGGGGATGGATACTTCCAGCAAGACAATGCTCCTTGTCATAAGGCTGGCATCGTCCTCAGATGGTTCGAAGACCATGCCGGAGAGTTTATCTTGCTTCGTTGGCCTGCACAATCGCCAGATCTCAATCCCATTGAGAATTTGTGGGATGAGATCGAATGGGCCATCAGGCAGCGGGATCCAGCATCATCTAATCTGCAGGAATTGGAAGATGCAGTTCTTCAGAGTTGGTCTCAAATTCCTCCTATAACCTACCAACATCTCATAGAATCCATGCCCCGAAGAATGCAAGCAGTAATAAGAGCGAAAGGTGGCCCAACACTGTATTAAGGGGTGGTCATAATAATTTGGCCACTCAGTGTAGATTCATATTATTAAAGGATTAGGAAGAGGAAAGAGGAAAAAAAACAAACGGAAAGGAAAAAATTTTATTTTGGGATATTGGGTAAATAATTCCTCAGTCTGGATTTAAATATAGATAAAGTAGGAAAGGAGCGAATTTCAGGTGTTAAATTGGATTAATCTGCATTAAGAACGCTTTTGAGCAGATAAGCGTGTTTGATCAAAGGGATTGATAAAGAGTTCTTGTTGCGTAGATTATAAGAGGGGGTTATTTTAGATGTAAAAAGGTGTTGGGGAAGAGTTGTAATTATGTTGAAATTTAAGGCTTTGTAAATGAATAAACCTAAGTTAAGGAGGTACAGTTGGTATATCGGGATTATTCCAACCGAATTAAAAAGATGTGAAACCGGGTCTGATTTCTTCAACTTAAATACGTAGTATCCTTACGAACCATTTTCGAATGCGATGCAGGCGTAAAAGATTAGTTTTTGTAGTTGATCCCAGAATTGTAAGCCATAAGTGAGTGAAGATTGAATTAGAGCGAAATAAAGTAAAAGCAGAGATTATATTGTTGATATGACGAAAAACGTGGCATTAATCAGTATAAGCTGAAGAGTCTCTGCTCTGCATAAGAATGCTTACCACTTTTGCTGATAGCATGTATATACAGGGTGTATCAGGTTCGATGGTCATAAAGTACCTAGCGTGATCCTTTGCATGATTACAAACTTAAAATTCCTTATACAAAATGTTCAAAACTCAAATGTTAAGGGTCTAAACATCACGCGAAGTTTGCTGAAAACCTGTCGAAAACGTCATTTAATCTCAACAATTGCCGCCGATTTAATTGTACTCGCCCCTTTGAATTTAATGAACTCCTGGAGCGGAAAGTTCAAGAATGACATAAGGACGCAATTTAAATTTTGACTTTTCGACATTTTCGATAAGGAACTTTATGTTTGTAATCATGCAAAGGATCACGCTAGGTATTTTATGACCATCGAACATGATACACCCTGTATATTTGGTTATTGCTACAAATATATTTTTCTAAAATCCCAAGACTATCACTATCTGTGCTCACACATCGACGGCAATTTCGTACAATAATAATGTTATCCGTTAGCAAAAAAACCCGAGGATTTTGAACCCTTCTTGCAGAACTGGGAATCATCGATGAAAATAACGTCTTGATAGTCTTCGTCCTGAGCTGACGAAGTGATCACAAGAGTTATACAATGATCTCTCAAATTATTATGACCACCAACCAGTAGCCAGAATATGCTTTGTCCAATAATGAATTGGTCTCTGTATGTTAGTTTTTAACAAAATTTGAGAGAGGCATTACAATACAACATGGTGCAAATTGAAATTTAACATTTCTAGTTTTGGCTTTTATTCCCGCCTTTTAAAGTTTGCATGAGAGATGATTTACGTAGGTTTACTCTTTTACAATACAGGGTGTATCAGGTTCGATGGTCATAAAGTACCTAGCGTGATCTTTTACAAGATTACAAACTTAAAGTTCCTTATGCAAAATGTTCGAAGCTCAAATGTTAAGGGTCTAAACATCACGCGAAATTTGTTGAAAACCTGTCGAAAACGTCATTTAATCGCAACCGTGGCCAACGAGAGACAGGCCAGGGCACTCAAAAATCACATGATCATCGGGGTCCGGGCAACAATACATCCTTCATTGTTTCCAACAAACAAAAAATACTCATTGTTAAAATTCAAGATGGAGACAATGAAAGATGAATTGTTGGCCGACCCCGGTGATAATGTGACTTTTCTGTGCCCTGGCCTGTCTCTCGTTGGCCTCGATCGCAACAATTGCTGCCGATTTAATTGTAATCGCCCCTTTGAATTTAATGAACTGCTGGTGCGGAAAGTTCATAAATGACGTAACGACGCAATTTAAATTTTGAGTTTTCGACATTTTCGATAAGGAACTTTAAGTTTGTAATCATGCAAAGGATCACGCTAGTTACTTTATGACCATCGAACCTGACCCTGTATATGACCAGAGAATGATAAGATTAAGAGATATAACAAAAAAATTTTAATTAAAGAAGTTACGGATGGTTTATACGAATGATAACAATGAAAATGTTAAACAAAAGAAATGTAAATGTCATTTATTCATGTCATCAAGCCACGCTATCTAAATTTAGTTGTGAATTGAGAATGAATTAAAATGTATCAAAGTACAGGGTTATTCAAAATGAATGATGCAAAAAGAAAACGTAGCGGTGATCAGTATTATCAAGATATTTAAAAAAGACGGATATTAAATGAAAGGTAAATTCTCCAAGTTTCATTTGAATGGTTGAAAATACAAATAGACCACGTCCACTTTCAAAAACTTGTGGATAAACACCAATTTGGACCAACACCAAATTTTAGAAGAAAGGAGACAAATAACCTCTTGTCCACATAAGAATTTATAAAATGTACATTCAAGTGATTTATAAATTCTTATGTGGACAAGAGGTTGTTTGTCTCCTTTCTTTTTATTATATCCAATTTCCTGATTGTTATACCAAATTTTAGGACAAGAAAAATTATATTTTCGAGGTACAATAACATGCATCTCTTTGTGTAAATCACGATTCCTCATATCTTTAATAAAATAACAGCTTAAACTCTAAGTTACTATGAATGTTAAAAATGTGACTTGGTCTACTTGTAGTTTCACCCATCCATTTGGAAATACTCACCAGAGGCGCGTTTCAACCACCTACCTCGAAATGCTATCACAGTTGTTGTTGGAGCCATTGATGTGCCACTGTTGCTGAGCGCCCCCTACACATCTGCGTGTCAGATCGGAAGGGCGTCGTGTTGGGCGTGTCAGTAGGGGAGTGCGTGGTGGGGGGCCTGAAAAAGTGGGGGGGGGGGGGGGGGGGGGGGGGGGGGGGGGGGGGGGGGGGGGGGGGGGGGGGGGGGGGGG